>JAECUM010008522.1:0-148526 GCA_016617855.1 Megalonaias nervosa | reverse complement strand
CAAATAGAGAGTTCAAAATAGAAGGGTCAGAGGAAGAACCAAGCATACACGCTGGACGTGGAGTACACAAAGTCAACAGAGGAACAACGCCAGGTGATGCAAGTCAGGCATGGAAATTGTACTCTTTTCACCACTCTTTACTATGATGAACAAATCCATAAATTGAACACTGCTATTAAATTCCATTAATGCAATACTGTTGGATTGAAATTGCAATTTTAGTTTATGTATTAATTAATTAAAATTTATTTTATTTTTATTGTTTAAGGGGGCTCATATTTGTTTATTTCTTCTCAATAGTCTCGCTTAGTTCTCTGTTAATGTTCTATCTATCTACTCACACTGGGCAGTAACATCTAGGGAGGTCATGATCTAGATAATGATCGCCAAATCAATTAACGGAGGGGCACACACAACACCCACCTGACACACCCCTTTACAAAGTGGGGTCTACTGTCCGTGATATTTTGAACAAGTGAGTGACAGAGCTGACTGGACAGATATTGAATAGAAATAGAATACCATAGCAGTGATAAATTTGTTTATTATTTAACCAAGGAATTACGAGTGTGAATCGAGTCAATATCTATGCATTCTGTAATTTGTGCATGCCATTGTTGATATTTTCTTTAATGTTTGTTATGACATTGTAAGAAATTAAGATTCTGTACCAGAACTGCTTGATAGTGTAGCCATTGTCTGAATTCAGGTTAATTCAGAAGAAATGTTGCCTTTAGTTATTCTTGTGAGAAGAGATTATTAAAGAAGTCCTGGGGGAGTAATTTGCACATTGTTGATGTGAGGAAACTGAATTTGGGGAAAAATTCAGAATTTTGTACTGCCAAAAGCTGTTTGGTTGTTTTGAGTGATTTAAGTAAGTCTGTAGGTTAAGACATTACAAGAATAGAATACGGGTAAATATTCTTAAGGAAGCTGTTTCCTGTAAGGCAGTAAGAAGTTAGTGAATACTTCAGCTAAGTAAATTGGTTGGTGATACAGTCAAGTAGACTAGGACGGCAACTGATAGGCAGTTAGTCAGAGAGTTTAAGTCTATTGGTAAGGATGAATTAGGTTATGAAGGGACCCAATTAGTGGAATTTGTAGAGCGGAGTCTCAGAGAATACAAAGAATAGCAGGTGGCAGAGAAGGAAAGGATTAGACAAGCCGACGGAAAAGAAAAAGAAAGAGAAATTGAGTTAGCCAGATTGCAAGCCGAAGAAAGAGCCAGGGAGAGAGAACATGCGTTAGCCATGGAGAGACTAAGGATCGAAGCGGAATCTAGGAGGGGCAAAGAACTGAATGAACATTCAGGACCCTAAAGTAAAAGATAAGAGGATAGATGTATCATCCAGATAACAATGCCGATGTTTAACAACAAGGACGAAATCATCGATAACTTTTTGCAGTTTGAAAAGTTAGCTTTAATCTATCATATACCCAAAGACCAGTGAGCCATTAATATCTCTGCATTTTTGCAAGGAGCTGCCAAGGATGTCTACCATAATATAGCACCCACTGAAATAAATGACTATGACGCTGTCAAGAAAGCACTGTTACAGCATTACAAGTTGTCAGCTGAAAGTTTTCGTAAACTTTTCAGAGAGTCATCTAAGCGAACAACGGAGACACATGCACAGTTTCATACTCGTGTGCACGTGCTTTTTGATAAATGGATTAAAATGACAGGCGCCACACTCACTTATGAAGGCCTACGGGAAGAGATCTTGAAAGAACATGTCCTCAGTACGTATCGGAAAGACCTGATTGTATTTTTAGCGGAGCACGATTTCGCAACCTTAGAAGATAATCAGTGTGATGGCTGAGCGATATGAGAGTGCACTCTCTTGTGTGACCACCTGGAATAGCAGGGATTGAACCAGCACATTTATATATGATTTTGTAATGCTTAAATGATCTTGCAGGTTAGTAGTTACTGTAAGCTAGAATTTAGTGAATCTTATGCAATAGTAATTGAGCATTTATCTTATTGAGTGGAACTGACTAGCTAGGTGTAAGAAGTTGTACAGTAACGTATGCTGATATATATGGCAGTATTGTTGTGAACACCGCACATGTTAATTTCTAGGCAACCATCGCATGGAGCGAGGCAATGAACTGTTTAATTTAGGTCACACTTGGTATATTGCAATGATCATTTGTAACTATAGATAACGATGGTACCTTACATCAAATACAGTAAATCTGTAAGGACATTTAATCGTTAAGGTCACATTATGCCAGAATTTATGCAGTGTGAATAGCTATTTACGTTTCTGAATAACGAAAGTAAGAGAATTTTATATATATGGATAGGTGGTGAAACATATATAACTTTAGTCCTAATCTTGTCATTTAAGGGAACAGCTTTCTATATCCCTCCCTGAGAACAGGATGAGGACAGTCCAAGAGGGAAGTCCGCAAATAGAGAGTTCGGAATAAAAGGGTCAGAGGAAGAACCAAGCATACATGCTAGACGTGGAATACACAAAGTCAATAGAGGAATGACGCCAGGTGATGCAAGTCAGGCGTGGAAATTGTACTCTTTTCACCACTTGTTACTATGATGAACGAATCCATAAATTGAACACTGCTATTAAATTCCATTAATGTAAATCTGTTGGATTGAATTGCAATTTTAGTTTATGTATTAATTAATTAAAATTTATTTTGTTTTTATTGTTTAAGGGGGCTCATATTTGTTTATTTCTTCTCAGTAGTCTTGCTTAGTTCTCTGTTAATGTTCTATCTATCTACTCACACTGGGCAATAACATTGAGGGAGGTCATCCTCTAGATAACGATCACCAAATCAATTAACAGAGGGGCACACACAACACCCCTTTATATATATATATATATATATATATATATGAATTAATATAATCTCATACGTTGCCAAGAGAATCAACTGTTCTAAAGCCTGACAGAAACTACAACTCTTACATAATGTAACAATACCCTAGCTAGTTATGGTTGTTTGTTTCTTAATAAAATGTTCCCTACACATTAAGGTTGCCCCACCTCCTGTGCCTGTTATTTAAAGTATGAAAGGATATGATTTTCTTGTTTGTCTTTATACTACAAATGGATTTTACATTTAAATGAAACAAATCCTTAAAATTTCTTTCAGTTTATTAACTCAAGAATTTAACAGCAAAATCATGTAATCATGACTATATGTTCCTAATCATGAAAGTTGGCACTTATGGGTTATGGTATGGTTTTATATTTGAAGATGTGAAGGAAATAAATAATTCAGATTGACTGTTGTGGATTGGAAGACTGATATAGCTTGCCATTTACATAGGAGTTTTACCAACTTTTCTGTTTTGCATGCATCTAAAAACAAGTAGTCTCCCTTTCCATGCAGTTGATTATGGAGTTTCACAACTGTTATCTTATTGGTTTGCTCAAGCAACCGATGATCGATTATAATCGATAATCAGAACAACACTATATATGTATATTTATATATATGTATGTTGTTCTCTAAGAAAGTGCTATTCAAAATAATACGTATAAATGACAACAAATTTTTGTGTGTTTTACATCTTTCCTGTTCTTCTGTACCAGAAGTCTTCCGTACAAATTCAGATGTCAACAGAAATAAATACAAATTATCGATGCAATGTATATTTTTATATTTAACAGACCAACCTGAACTTGTAGTCTTGAATTGCAGGAGTGCCACCTGAGAGAGTCACTTTGTAATGTAAAATTTAGAAGTTCTTAGGTTTTTGCAAAAACAAACATTTCTTACAAAGGTATAAGTTCTTATTGACAACAGATATGGAATGATGTGTTGGTTACCCAACATGAGTTTGTTGCCTAATTTATGCCATATTCATTTAGAGTGTACATTTGTTTTTATTCATGTTATTGTGTTTTGCACCTGTACCAAACCAAATAAAATATTTAAATGTTATGATAATTTTTTATTGATAATTGCCCATGCTGTTCATGAGAAAACTATTAATTTTGACCAGAAATTAAGTTCTGCTGGTGCCAGTATCTCTTCTGTTGGTATATAGGAACAATAATTAGTGCAGTATTCTTTCAAACAATAATATGTGTACTCTTCTTTAAAACAATAATGTGTCACTCTTATTTGTTAATAATAATCACATGCATCATGTCACAGCAAATGCATGCAAGCTTATTTCAGGGCTGACAAAATCCATTTTTGCTTGATGGAGTTACTGCGTGGAACACTAACTTGTCAACTTCATTGTGCTTTTCGTGCCTTAAAGTTGAGGTGGAAGCACAGCAGCTCTGCGCTTTGATATTTTCTGTGTGATAAAGTAGGATCTTGTAACATGTAATAATTTCTACTGCTAAAAGTCTAAACTCTTACAACAATAGTTTTTGTCTCTGTAAAAGCATACACAGCATTTCTGATAAATGCATTTCATTATTGACAGATAAAGCACAAGTCTTTGGAGTTTTATTTTTTCAGGGTATTATATGCCTGTAATCCACTTTTTGGATATTCTGTGTCTGTAATCAAAAAGAGATAAAGATATTGTCTGTATAACAACTAAAAAGTGTCCTCATGCATTTACCTCATTTAAGATGCATGCATCACATGTCATTGTCTTGTGTTTAATGAGGCAATTTAAAATTTGGGCCACTGTGTTTGATAAAGAAGCCTTTATCTTAATTGTACCCAGAGGTAGCTGTTAGTACCATTTTTATAAGTCTTTGGTATGGCTTGGCCGGGGTTTGAACCTGCGACCTCCTGCGTCCGAGGCAGACACTCTAACTGGTAGCCATTGCAGAAGGACATATGTAATAGATTGACAGTAATTAACCCAGGTTCACTAAGTATGGAATGAATATGCTGTATTTAATAGGGTGAGAATATGCAATGCTAAGTGTGAAATGAATATGCTGTATTTAATAGGTAGGGATATTAATAGGTGGGAATATGTAATGTTAAGTGTGAAATGAATATGCTGTATTTAATAGGTGGGAATATGTAACGCTAAGTGTGAAATGAATATACTGTATTTAATAGGTGGGGATATGCAACGCTAAATCTGAAATGAATAGGCTGTATTTAATAGGTGGGGATATGTAACGCTAAGTGTGAAATGAATAGGCTGTATTTAATAGGTGGGAATATGTAATGCTAAGTGTGGAATGAATGGGCTGTGTTTAATAGGGTGGGAATATGTAATGCTAAGTGTGAAATGAATATGCTGTATTTAATAGGTGGGGATATGTAATGCTAAGTGTGAAATGAATATGCTGTATTTAATAGGTGGGAATATGTAATGCTAAGTGTGAAATGAATATGCTGTATTTAATAGGTGGGGATATGTAATGCTAAGCCAGTCAAGTTACTTTTGCAAGTACAAGAGCTTATCTCCTCAAATTTGGAATAAGGCAATGGCTCCTTTTAGATGAAATATTTAATATTTCTGGTACACGCATCACATGAGCTCAGCAAAAATCTTGTTCATGTATTATTCTAAGAACTGCATTACTGCAAAATTAGACATTTATTTGTTTATTTGAACATTATAATGAGGTCATTGGCATAATTGCCTCTTATATGGAATCTTGTTACAATGAAGAGTGCTATACTGAATGAGAACTATATTGACAAACATTTGAGGTTATCAGTGCAAATTCACATACAATTAGCATTAAGTATATGGTACAAATTTGTTAAGTAAACAAAAAAGATTTACAGAGAAATACCTTGGATCTGTACTTTTTCATAATTAGTGCCTTTGTCCTTTCCTGCTCAGTTAAATATATAAATATAAATATTGATGTTGGCTAAAATAGGGGGTTGTGTTTTACAGATGTATCATGTATTTTAGGGCTGTTTATCTTAAATCAACAGAATGACCCATGATAGTGTCTCACATCACAGACTGTTCAGTGGAAAACTTACACATTTCTTAACCAGGGATGACTAGCTGGATAATTTATGTTAAAATACTTGAGGTATATTAACCTGATTTAAGTGACCTGATTTAAATGGGCTCATATAAGCAAGATATCCATAAAAAGTACAAAGGATATGATAGGCTCTATAAAATTGTACATTCATTTATGGGCAAGAGATATTAATAACATTTACTTAACATGTATAATTTTCTCTAACTTATTTTAGACTGTCAGTCAAGTGGTTTACCAGTTGGATGAAACCTAATTGTACTCCAGTGGAGACTTTCCTGACTCAAGCTCAAAGTCAAACAGTTTATCTGATATCAAGTCACATAATAATTCAGAATACCCATTCCATTGTACTTAACAATATCATCATGCACTTTTATCATCTCTCATGAGCTTTGAATCTTTTTTTGACAGCTCAGAGATTTACTATGTTTCTTTTTACAGGTAAATGACAAGAACTGAGTGCCATTTTCCAAAATGAACTGCTGCCCACCAAGTGCCAGAATTCACATCTTCCATGTCCTTGTGATACTGCTAACCTTGACCTTAGCCTCATGTTACCATGACTACTGCATTATTGGTGCTGGTCCATCAGGCTTGCAGATGGGCTACTTTTTCAAAAAAAGTGGCAGGGACTACATTATTTTTGAAAAATCAAATGTTTCAGGTATTCATGAATTTGTGCAAAGAGCTAAGTTTAATCATCTTATGAATGAAAATAGACCATATAACAGGAACCATGTGACTCAGGGGTTAGCATGCTGAATTTGCAGCCAAAGGATGTGGGTTTGAATCCTATCATTGAATCATCCAAAGTCTGTTACTGTGGTGTGTCTTTGGGGAAGATACTTTACTCCAATTGCCTTGGCACCAAGTAACCTACTTGTGTTGCTTTGCCATAAAACACCCAAACACAAAGTAACACCATGTGTAACACTAACCTAAATCAAAATGCCAACAACGTTGACTAAGATATGTTGGCATATCAGAGTGTACATTGTACTTTAGACTTCAAGAACAACACAGCAGATTTGTGTTTGCAGTTTCATGTACGTTAGAAATAAGTTAATACAATCAATTTTGAACCAACATTTGGAACCTCTCTCTCACAATTGTACACTGATAAAAATGAACAGCCTGATTATAGATGAGTCCTTGTTAGATTAGAAATTCAAAGAAGTTAATTGAATACTTTTGCTTGACATGTCATGCTGGTCTGCTTTTGTTGAGATGCATGTTTATCATTTGACGAGTTTAATAAATTTCATAGTAAATTAAATTATTCTAAGATTTTTCATATTGATATTCAGATTTTTATGGCTCAGTGGTCTTGTTAGATGAGTGTAGGCTACAATATCAAGTTTTATGCCACATTGTGGCATATAATATCTATGATTTGATGTAATGACACAAAATAGAAATGTATGAACCCATTTATGGTAATGATTTATTAACTAGGTTTACTAGCTTATTCTTCAAAGTCCTATTTATAATTCTATCTAAAGGATATGTACTTTATACGTACCATATATACTCACTTGTAAGTTGGGTCCAACTGCAAACAACATGGACCCTCATCTGCCATCACATAATGTGCTGACAGCTCAGGGTCTATGTTATTTGTTCTACTGATTGCCCCTAACAAACTGCATAGACTCGGATCTGCTGGTGCATTATGGGATAGTAATTCTGGATCTATACAGTCTGCAGTAGAATCCAACTTATACATCAATATTTATCTGTGAAGACAATAAAGACTACCCCATTTCATAAATTTATACACTGAAGAAAATCTTATTTTTTTGCGCAACAGCATAGATTAAGATCTTCACATGCCTAATGCACTAACAAATCATATGTTTTGGTATTTGTTCTAAATGTACAGTATTTCCTCTTTGTAATTCTTATCTTAGGAGCCATAAAAATGACCTGCATTATAAGTGAGGCCACCTCATACTGAGGCAAGAACAGAGCTGTGGTGGCTCAGTGAGGCCACCTCATACTGAGGTAAGGTCCAACAGGCCTGAGAATTGGTGGCTCATTGAGGCCACCACCTCATACTGAGGCAAGGTGCAACAGGTCTGGGAGCTGTGTTGGCTCACAGAGGTCAACTGATACGGAAGCAAGGTCCAACGGGTCTGGGAGCTGTGGTGGCTCAGCAAGGCCACCTCATAATGAGACAGGGTCTAACAGGTCTGGGAGCTGTGGTGGCTCACTTAGATCCAACTGATACTAAAGCAAGGTCCACCAGGTTTGGGAGCTGTGGTGGCTCATTGGTTAGCATGCCAAACCCTCATCCAAAATGGTTTGGGTTCAAATCCTGACCATTGGATCATCCCTAATCAGCTACTATAGTGTATCTTTGGACAGGACACATTATTCCAATTGCCATGGCATGAAATAATCTACATGTGTGTTGCTGTGCTATAAAACACCATATCAAACCAACAGGTCTGTGTCAAAGTAGTGCCTTAAAAACAAGTAATCAAGTAAAACTACATTATGAATGATTTCTGTAAGCCAGGAAGTGAAATTAAGTAAGTAATAATATTCCAACAAAATGTAACCAGTCTGATGGTATCCATGACCATATCCACACTATAAGTGGGAAGACTGTACAGTAGGAGACTGCTGTGTATCTATGATTTCAAATGAGCCATGTAGACCAGGATCTGGTGGCACAATAACAACTTTACACCTGGCCTGGGAATCATAAAACTCTTTGAGTTTTAAATTTTGCATCAATCTATCACAAATATCTATCACAAATAACATTACTTGTGAAAGCTTATTTCTGCTTGACTGATAGTGGGTAGTGGAAACTATCTTAACAACATCATTTGTACACATTGGACAGTGCTGTGATTTTTTTTGCCTGCATCATTTTACCACACATTTTGGACTTATTTGATGGAAAGCAGGAAGTGAAGTGGCTTTTCTTAAATGTGAAGTCCATTGAGGTTGAATTTTGGGAAGTTTGACATGTATATTTGCATGACATGTATATTTGACAGTATGACATGTAAATTCGACTGTACGAATTATTGTAAGTTTTGCTGTATGACATGTAAATTTGACTATGAATTATAGTAAATTTTGCTTTATAACATGTACATTTGACAGCATGATATGTAAATTAGACAGTTGGTTATGTAAATTTGATTGCATCCACTGTTGAATGAAAACTTCTATTTTTTATCTGCTGAAGGAAAAGTGCTTTTAAAATGCAAAACATTCAACTTGTTAACCTAAAATTTACCTGGAAATCTTATATTACATTATTTTCTGGGATAAATTCATAGTTTATTCAAATGAAATAGTTTTGCAGAACTTATACTTGCAAAATATTGCCAAAATATGTCAAACTTAACACAGATGACAAAAATTATTAATGAAGGAATGGTTATTAAAGAAGGTAAATCTTGTTTATTTTCTCTTATTGATTCATGTACATGTTTATTCAGTTTGATATTTTCTTTCTTCATGCATGTACATGATGATACAGTAAATAAAAGCAGTTTTCATTGTCTTCAATTCATTTTATTCACTCACTCAGTTTTGAAAATTTACTGTTTCTATGTTAGTCAAGTGGTCTAAAGTGCTCGCCTTTACCGATCCCTGCCATCTCACATCTGTCTGTGTGGGTTTGAGTCTCAGACTCAGCCAAGGTGGGTATGTGAGAAAGCTAGCCAGTAGCTTCCCGTGGGCCAGTGGTTTTTACTGGGGTCTTTATGGACTCTTCCTCCACCGGTTATACTGGCCACTGTGTATAGCCTATCTTGCTCTTAGAAATGGTGTTTAACCCAAATCAATAACAACTCTCAGTCTCTCTCATTGTTACCTGATTATTTTCTTCTTTTTTTGTCTTCTCAGGTGTAATGTTTTCTTTCATTGTTCATTTACAAGGATGGCATGATAAATATAAGCAATTTTCAGTGTCTTCCTCTTCAGTTTATTCACAAAGTTAATTGATTTTCAAAATTTATCTCTCTCACATTGCAGACTATATCTATTCAAACAGAGACAGCAGATATCATTGGGCATCATTAATCAATCTCACACTTGGTGACATGCATCTTTGGCATATAAACTTTTAACATGCCTCAGTCATGGGATAATAAAATGTACAACACAGGAAATATCAGTTATCTTCTCTCTATATAATGATAAGCTATGATCGGTTTAACAATTTTCTTATAAAAGTAAGCATAAGATTCTTTCTCTTCAATGTTTCAGGTGATTTTTTCACACTCTATCCCCGTCATAAAACATTGATCAGCATCAATAAAAGAAATACAGGAAAAACAAACAAAGAGTTCAATCTGCGACATGACTGGAATTCCCTCCTCAGTGATGATGAGAGTTTACTCTTCCGATACTATTCGAAAGAAATGTTCCCCAGCTCTGATGACTTAGTACGATACCTTCACGACTACCAAACAAAACTAGGTCTTAATGTCCAGTTTAACACCTATATTCACAATATCCAGACAATACCTTGTGAGGCAGCAGCAGATGAACATATTTTCACTATGAGTGATCAGTATGGCAACACCTATAAATGTGGGTGAGTGACTGATTTTATCTTCATGATTGTCTCCGCTTTTTAACTCGGCTTTCTTAGACCATGTTTGTGTGTATATGTGTGTGTGTGTGAATGCATGCATGTGTCTATATGTGTATGACCTATTTACATATGGGTACCCATTTGTGAGTCATGCCTACCTAAGACTATTAGACTATAGAGTAATTGTAAAAATGTTACCACTCTACGGTCTTAAACTAAGTTACAGAAGAAGCAAAACCAACAAGTTTGTTAAAATCAACAAATAATTCATTTCTCTAAGTTACAAAGTGAAAATTGAACAGGAACTTGCAGTATTGTGTATAAATTCCCAAATAATCCTAAATGTTCTATCACAAGTCCAAAAGTATAAAATGTTCCAATAAGAAATTCAATAATCTTGAATGTGCTGATGTACCAATAGTCTTTGTGTCTTTTATTGAGACCTCTGTAATCCCAAAAGTAGTGTTTTAGTTCAAAAAGTCAATGAGCTCTTTGTAATTCCAATGAATAATTTAAATAAATGATTCCCCTCAAATTATATCTGAATACAAATAAAAGTGATTCCATGGACTGATATTAAAATAGGAATGAATAATTAAGACACAATAAAATGACTAGGATGTAGGTCACAAGTTCTCTTTCAGAACATTCTAAGTTTGTAAATAAGGCTAGACCTTGAATTCAGGTATCAATACACAACTTATTTATAACTTACAAAAAGGACAAAAATCGGGTACATGCAAAAACTCTATCCTCAGTCATGGACAAAGATCAAGCACATGATATAAATTAAATATACATAACACAAGTGAACCTTAATACAGGAAAGTATATATTATGTAATGAAACACACTGATAGTTTTCAGTTGGAAATAATTGCACATAATTGTATTTGTAGGCATGTGTACAGAGTACCTGCACTTCTTCAGTCCATCCAAATGGCTATTTGCATTTGTGGCAATGTATTCTGGTATTGGAATGCAGCAGTTATGAATGATACTTACTGCATATACTTGCTTATAAGTCAAGTCAAACTGTACAACAAAGATCCTGCTCTGCCATAGCATAATGCACCTGCAGACCAGGGTGTATGTTGTCCTACTGATTATGTCTAACAAACTGCACAGATTCAGATCTGCTGGTGCATTATGTGATGGTAGATCTGGGTCTTTGCAGTTTGCAGTTGGACCCAACCTTTAAGGAAGTACAGATGGTAATATGCTTAGTCTGTGGCTAATTGATTGAGGTACTAACTGTATAGAGTCAATAATTGTATTGCCATTTTATGTCACTAGTTTAAATATATGAAGGTTTCATAAATGTAATCAGTTAACATTGATAAAGTGCAACGTTTTAAAATTTAGAAACATTGTAGTTATTTATGATGCCATTTCAATTTATCTGCGACATATATTGTTGAGGAATAAAAGTATCTAGTCTAGCAAGACTCATGCATGTAGAAATCCCACATTTATCTTAGACCTTAGAATCAAGCAAACCTTTCAGTAATTACCAAATATTGGAACAGTTATCCTTCTCCAAAAACTTAGGAATTAAAACATTGACTTGAAAAATGTGTCCCAAAATGGTCAAAAACAAAAGATCAGAGGGAATGTGAGTCTTACTCTTACCTATGCAAACATCACCATTTTGTTCTGGCCATGGTAGTCAATGTCTTTGTAATTACTGGATAGCTATTTTTATTGGTGTTGGCAGCTTTGTCTATATACAGTACACATACAATGCATTGATCATTTTCCTGGCTTATTTTCTATGTCAGGATGATGAAATGCAATCACATTTTGGACTAAAATAGTTGGATAGTACTTGTTGTAGTTTGGTTATAGATGTTTGCTATGCAGTTAGTGTTCGTATCTTAGAACTGTGTTGAGCTGAAAGGGAAACCCAGCTGTTTACCTAACTAGTAAGAAGAGATTTTCAGCCACCACCTTGCATTAGTCAATCAGCCTGATTTCTAATTAGGAATCATAAAAGGGGTTAAATAACTAATCATGCAAGGTAAGGAAACAAATCACGCACATGGAAGAAGATGAGAGTTTAGTGCAAGTATCTGAAAATTTTTTTATAAAAAATATTAAACTGATATGTTCAGAAACTTACAGTACATTGAAATTAAACTAGTTTTACAAATAATTTAGGGTGTCATAACTTTTACAGTGTCCCATCACATACAGTAAATACATTTATTAATTTGTTGTCTCTGAGGAATTTATAAGTGCTATTGAAGAGAAAGGTTTCAAAACTTGTTACACAATGATCGAAGTTTGTTTTGAGATATGATAAAGCATGATTACAAAGGCAGCATTTGCTATGTTTTCACAAGTAATGTACATAGTCTTGGATTTTTTTCCTTATTTCTTGATTAAAAAGGTATGCAGCATATAGATGCATAATTAATATGAAACACATACAGTATTTATATAAAAATAGGAAGATACCTTAATGCAAAGAAACTGCTTTTTAAAAAAACAAACAAAAACAAATCTGCAATATAAACACACCTTTTTCCATCATTTCATTATACAATGATTTTAAACAAGTACTAAATACATACAATTTTTGCAGCTACCATGGTAACAGTACCAAGGTCTTCCACTCTGTGAAGTCCTAATACCTGTAGCATAGAGGTCTGGAGGGTTGACCACTAGTACCTGTAGCATAGAGGTCTGGAGGGTTGACCACTAGTACCTGTAGCATAGAGGTCTGGAGGGTTGACCACTAGTACCTGTAGCATAGAGGTCTGGAGGGTTGACCACTAGTACCTGTAGCATAGAGGTCTGGAGGGTTGACCACTAGTACCTGTAGCATAGAGGTCTGGAGGGTTGACCACTAGTACCTGTAGCATAGAGGTCTGGAGGGTTGACCACTAGTACCTGTAGCATAGAGGTCTGGAGGGTTGACCAGTTTAACTAAATGTTTGTGGGTTCAAATTCCCCATGATAATGTGTTTCTTTTCTCATCATTAGATAAACAGAGTCCAAGATTCTCACAAACAGGAAGAAAAGAACCCATAGTTCTCATAATCCTGGATAGCCAAAGGAACAGACAGTGTTTTGAATACAATTTCAGATTGCTATGAAAGTGGTCACAGATGTAGAGCAGAGTGATCAATTATGGCCATAATTGAAACATGCATAATTATTGGGCTAAGACTGAAAGGAGCACTCAGGCTGAGTGAGGCAGATATATCAGAGATTCATACTCATCATACTGACTCATTCCAAACAAACGAGGCTCTGATTTAAACTTTTCTCATCGTTTTGCATGAATAATTGGCTAAAGGTGTTCTCATCCAAAATTGGACTATTGGTGTCAGCACAAGTAGAACTAGAAATCTTGGCAGATGCAAAGACAGACAATATCAATATGAGTATGCAGTCATCCTGAAATTGCACTGAGTCTCCAACAGTTTTATATATATATATATATATATATATATATATATATATATATATATATATATATATATATATATATATATATATATATCTTGCCACCAAACCTAAATATTTTGATATCTCCATCTTGTACTTAAAAGTGCAGGTGAGGGTGACAAGTGATTTTTACCACATGCATGTCTGATTGGACAAGTGCAGATTTCCAGCTGATGCCCAAATGATATGGTTAGGACAAGTGTAACTTCAAATTCACTTGTCCTGCCGAAGGAGTGGCCATTGGGGAACATTTGTCATCTTGCAGTTTCACCTTACCTGCTAAGGACAGTGGGATGTTGTTATCCCATTATAGATATGGTGTCAGATCAGAGCCCCTATTATCTAAATTTTCAGGAATGAAAACTTTATGTCAACCTCAAAACCCAAGATTAGATGGGTTAACTTTGAATGAATCATTGCCATTAATATTAGGCATCCTTGCTGAGACACCAATCAAAGTTTTTTGAAGATTCTGTTATTCTTGTCATTATTTGAATTAAGTAAACAGAATATCGAAAATTCTCCATCTTTAAAGTTCAGCTTGAATTTTGAGTTCAGAAACTTGCAATAATATAGGTAAATTGTACATGTTTTACTGGAGCACTTTTGAAGAAAATGTTTGTGCTGGAGGATTCCAGGGTTTTCTTGTGTGCAGCTCTGGAAAATGTTTAAACTTGGTCAACCATATAGGATTGTTATTTTCTTTATATTATCAATGAAAAAATAAATGAATTATGGATGCATTACTTATTAAAATTGTTTTGATAGTGTCTATATTTTCATCTTGCCTGCACAAAGTGCAGGAGAGGCTATGCTATACCCTTGGTGTCATAATTGATGGAGGCCTCTCAGTATTACAGATAATGTTGGTTCATACAAGTTGGTTGTTCATGCAGCCTGAATAGTACATACTAAAAGTAGGTCACTTATATACTTTCCATGGGCAAGTGATCATGTACACTTTTATGTTTAGGTCATTTTCTTGGACATTTCTGCTTTTGTCATAAATACAGATCAGTGCATGGATCCTGGGGAGTATTACACCTCCATCCTAAAGCAGATCAGTGTGACCCACATTTCATGCTCCAGTGATCATGTACACCCATCATGTCTAGAGGAGTTTCTCAGACACTGTTGTTTGCACAGTCATCATACCTGACATGTGCATGGATCCTAAGGAGTACTACTTTGGCATCAAAATGTAGATCATCATAACTACTTTTTGCACTGCAATGATTATACACTTTTGATGTGTAGGTGATTCTGTTTGACTCTGTTGCTTGTACAGTTGACAAACTGGATTTGAACATCTCTTGAGAAGGACAGCATCACCATATAAAAGAAAATAACTGTGACCTACATGAATCACTTGATTTGTCTCCATCACAACTCAGTATTCATCACCTTGGGTATTAACAAATACAGAACTCTGAATAAATATGTGCAGATGAGTGTTGCTGTCTTCTGTCAACTCATTTCTTGTTGCCTGGATTGTACTCCGTTATTTAAGGGGTGTGAGTCAGTTCAAATCCATATAACTTGCTTTTTTAAACTGCATGACTTTTGTATATTTTAAAGGAAACTCATAGTAGCAACAGGAGTATCCACGCCCAATATTCCTGATGTTCCTGGGATTGAGTATACAGAAGGGTATGAGTTATATCCACTGATCGAGATGATTATGAGGGAAAAACAGTCCTTATTCTTGGTAAGTAGTGTTATGTGTATTTCATTTATATTGTGTCTTTGACTTTATCATGTCCATGATTGAGGGTTGTGAAAATGGAGTTTTTGTCTTCCTGATGGTTCTCATGATTCTAAGAGGTAAAAAAGATATTTACTCGAATTTCAGTTCAAGGCCTAACCTTGCTTAGTGGGTTGGGAAGTGAACTTGTTTACAGTTGAGTGTAATTTTCCATTAAGAAAATTGGATTTTCCAGATCACATTAGTCAAGTGAAATATGTATATAAAGGATTTGGTTATAAATTATTCATTCCTGTTAACCCTTTACTGCATGATGACGCCTTCTGACGCCAACCCCTTTACTGCATGATGACACCTTTTGATGCATTTCATGATAAATTCCATTAAGATACCCAGTCCTACCGAAATGAAGCCTGTATATGCATAATTATCACTTACACGGCTTTGAAAATGAATCTAGAAAATAATTATGAACCAAATCATTAGTTTATTCACAGGATTAAAGCAGCTGCACAGTTAAATCTACACTTGTCAGATGTATGTAACAGCATGTCCGCCATCTGTAAACATGTGCTCTGTATAAACATGTGCTCTGTATTCCACGGTTTCGATGTGAAGTCCTTGGACATTTTGAATAGTACATTTCAAAGATTTTTGATAATAAACACAGGAATATGCCATTCTTTGAACTAGTCCAGATTATTGTTATAAAAGTTTTACCAAAAAAGAGGATTATTAGAACAAACTCCAAAGTTTGGAACGAGGCTATACGTTATAAATAACTTACTGCTATGTGTTCACTTCTGAAGATCATATCCATCATTTCAGCAAAAATATATAACTAATAATCACCAGTTTCTCAAAAATATGAATTTTCTATATTTAAATAGCATTTACTTGCCAATTGTAATACTAATCAACACAAAAAAATATACAAATGAAGTCCTCAAATATGTGTCTATTTTTAGAAACAAGGAAAAACGATTAGTCACATGGCACGGCAAATTCCGATCAACACCAGTACTCAACAGTGTTTATTGCATTAAAATTTAGGATTTACTCATAATGAAAAGTGTTTCATCACTTTTACATCTTTATTTAATGTCACATATCATTTTCAAATCATTATAGTTAATATTTTTTTTTTTTAATTTCACAAAGTTGATAAACGAAAGCAAATCCCTCAATAATGACATGAGTGAATTGTGCATTACATATATCGACAGCCATTATGATTGATTGTTAAATATACTAAATATTGCACATCCGTACTGATTTCATACTCGATTTCCACCAACCCTTAAACCCACCAGGTTTAAGAAAGAACCTTTTTTAATCAGCAGTAATTCAATTATTGCTCCCAAGAAAAACATTTTTAGTTCCTTCTAACTGTGAACGCAAGTGTGAATGGTAGGTTTTATGATTTTGAAAATTTCATAATAGAAAATTCACAGAAGTATATAACAAAGCTAACAACATACTTTTTCATTTTTTCATTAATAATGGATACAGGAATGGGATAAATTTAATTTCATATAGGTCTCCAAATAACTTATTCCACAACAGCAAAGATCATAGTACATGGAGAAAAAAAATATAGTGAGGTATATATGACACAACACTTAAGTTTCAGTTTCATTATTTTAACAGCAAATGTGTCTGGTTTTAGATTTACAAAATACAGTGCATACAGTATAATAAAATACATAATACAGAATATAATTTTAAACAATCCAGTTAGGGAAGCTTGAGAATTGAAAAAGACACAAGACTTGTTTGTGCAGTCAAAAGATATCATTTCAGCAGCAGGCATAATATAATGTGGTTAGTAAATCTAACTTTTTGCAAAAGGTGAAAGTTTAAAGTAATGATTTTCTATCTGTCACAGGCTAAAGGGTATATATAACCCGGTATTCATTTATATAGAGGGACCCAATTCCAATGATTTAACCACCCATTATTTGGCTTCATTTTATAAAGTTATTGTTGGTATTTATTTCAAAATACATGTATCATTATTTTGTCCTATTTATTCAAACTTTACTTTGCAGAATTTACAATTCTGTGAAATGTAATTTTTATGGAAAATATTGTACATTTAATGAAATACTTGTTTCATGGCATCCTTATGCTCTTTTTGTCATTCTTTTCAATGATAGGACAAGTTAACAAAATTATGTTGCACAATTACAAACTGAATGCACTTCATATGTCTATTATATTAGTAAAATATGTTCCATACCTTTTTGGCTCTCAAGATTTCAGAGACATATATTCCGCCAACATTTACGGTCTCCAGTTAAGATTTTTATCTTAATTAATATTTATCTGATTGAAAATTATTGACTGATATTGATTCATTTGTCAATATTAATAATATTCATCCTTTTTATTATTTTCTCATAATAAAATGGTCATCAATACCCAGAAAGCAAAACATCTTGTATGCTGATTAATAATATAACTACATGTGTTAATTTTCTTCTTAATCCACAAAATGACATTGTGAAATAAACAATGAATGTACCATCTTTGTTCCTTTCATGACTTCTGGGTAGTGTGATTCAGAAATTAATTTTTAGAACTAGTTCATGGTTTGTGAAGACACTTTCTAAAATTAATTTTGTATACAGAAGTTAAACTTTAGCATAAAGTACCGAAATAAGATAAAAATAAAGGGCTGTTCCTACTATATGTGTCTCTATTGCCCTCACCTCTGACCTTTGTAGCATCCCCAAAACATTGGCCAGATCACTAAAAACATACTTTAAACTATGCTACATTCTGTTAATCTTCGTACATTACTGTTGTATTCAATATAAAATACTTAAATGAGTTGAAGTTAGTTTGTTCATTATTTCTAAATGACATTATAAACATTGTGACCAAGTCGTTTTTCTGGCTGAAAAAATTGCTTATGCCATTATCACCTTTTAACTGAAAAATACTTGTACCAGTATGCCCTTTTTGTTATGTTTAAAAAATTACCCCTTTGTCCAAAATTGTACCACCTTTGTAATAGATGACTCTATCACATCCCCACATGAAATTTGATTTTCACACAGTTTTACTTTTATAAGACTTAATGTCTGCAGGTTTAAATAAGACAGCTTTAAAGAGACTTATTTCCATTGCCCATGTCATAATATATATATATATATATATACACACACACACACACACACACACATGGGGTATATTAAAACTGATATCATCTCTTGAAATGCAAATATTTATTTTAGCAATGGATGCAAGTCAAGTTCTTTTTCTTTCTTTTGACAACGGTCTGTTTTGGGTGGCTTAATTTTATTCGGAAGTCAAAAGAGTACACACTTATTTTTTAAAATTGTGATCACCAGAATGTGAATATAAAAATCATTTGCTTACAAACAACAGATTATATTTCCTATGATATTCTTTGCAACAGGTACAATATTATTTGTACCTAAGTCATAGTTGATTCTCATTGCCTATAAGTACTGTATTTTTGCCAAGTTAGTATAAATTATGCCCAAAACTTTTTATTTAAATCTTTTAATTCACATTACTTTAAATCTGCCAATTTATACACATCTATGCTCTGTTAATCACAAGTATTGATGATATGATTTTAAAACTTGGTTTGAACTGCTTGCTGACATCTTGAGTATATACAGATTTACAGCATACAAAACAGAAAGATATAATGGAATGGCATACTTAAAGTTTGTTGGGTTAAGAGACAGTTTTATTTTATAGAGATTTTATGAATAAACAATAGATGTAAAAGAGAAACACACTTGGATTTTGAGGATTGTTCAATAAATTTAAGTTTGTTTATTTGTATGTAAACTTAAGGCTTTCATCATAAATTCTGCATGCTTCCATGATGCATAATAAATGCAAGATATATATAGCAATTCCCACTTATCTAAAGTTTGCATCAACAGGAAAATCTTGTAACACATTTGAAAGCTGATTTTCTCAGTTTTTCTTGAGAAAATTTTTATCTTAGGATATAAGAGCTTGGTTCATCATCAGTAGTCATCTTGGTATATTCCTTTTGACTGGATCAATATAATGCATTACACAAGTACATAATATGTATGGATCTATATTAATAAATATGAATAAAAATGGTCATATTACCTTTACCTTCATGCTTTTTATGAATTGTTTGTCATTCATCATTTTTCTTTCAAGTTTTTTAATTTAAACACAGGCATTGCTATTAGGGAGATTTGGTATAAAATCATCTCATCGTAATAATATCACTGCATTTTTGTTTTGTTACCATAGTAACCAAGCTGTTTGGCATAAATTCAACAAATCAACTATTAGACCAAAATACTTTTTTATATTTGAAATGTTTAAGATCATGTGAGTACATCCTAGAAAAATATAAGCACAGAATATCCAGCCAAAACTTAAGTGATTTTAAGTTTCCAATCTTAACACTTCACTGAAAACAAAACCCCTTTTATGGCTATATTTGGTAAAACTTGGACAATCCAAGCCAAATCAGTAGATAATCTCACTTTACTCAATCATAAATTAAAAAATTTCAAAGCATGGCTGATTGTGCAAGAAAGCAGAAATCTTAATATAAATGAATACTAAAACTATGTACTTTTGTCGTAATTTTTACACATTCTGGGCTTGATTTGGTTGCCATGGCAACCAATCATATCATCCCCTGCATGCTGAAATAAAATATACCCAGCACCCATCCAGTGTCCACAATGAATTTCCCACTATAAGGAAAATTATTATTGCACAAGAAGTAAACTCAAAAAGGATGCCAAATTACTGAATTAATGGGTAAATCCCGTGCAAATCAGGATGTTAAATCTCCAGAATGATGTGCAGGAAAGGGTTAATATCAGTGTTTGGAATCTACAATAAGAGTTTTCAGTTGTGTTCAGACATAATTTGAGAGAATTATTGATTTAAATCATTTTTTGGAATTAAAAAAGTGCGCATTGTCTTTTTGGACTAAAACACTACTTTGGAGTTATTGAGAATTCAAAGACATTCTTGATTATATCATTATGCTACATCAAGACATTTAAGACTCTTGTTAAATCAGTATATTCAGTTGAAGCTGTGAATATATCCTATATGTTAATGACACAGCAAAATTACAGTCCAAGTTACCAAACAGTATGTGTCTCTTCTTATAAAGCATGAGTATCTACATGACATGGAACTCTTTCTCTCTTGGTGTCATGCTCATCAAATCAGATGCTGTATTTAAAATGGTGGTCTATTATGTGTTGATGGATTAGAGAATACTGAGAGCCATTTTTGGTAAAACTTTGCATTTCTTTCAGCTGGAATAAACATAAGTATGTAATAGCATGTACACATTATTATGAATTTGAGCAAAGTGTGTGTGAAAAACACCAAGATGTGAATCCCACCTGACTGCTCTATTGTCTGGTATATTAACCAGTTTTATAAAGAACATTTCAAATAGTCATGATACATTTTAAATCTGCTGTTATGTCATACCTTTAAAACAAAGCAAATCAGGATTTTTTGGTGCTATTTTCTAAAAACAGAATTAAGTTTTTATCACTTAAAAGTAATTTCTTGGTTTAGTTGAATATATAATTTTAATTTGCAAGATGTACACTGCCACAAAATCTTGATCCCTCAAGACCCCATTGGAAATAAGTTTTTATAAACTTTTATGGGTCATCCTTGGTGGATTTTGTATTTCTATGTTAATATTACAGCTGTTTATTATGTATATAGGTACATACTGTTTCAGTGTAATTTGACTTTTATGTGTATTACTACTTGTGTTTTTTGCTGATTCTGCGAGTCTCCCTAAAATTATTATTATTATTATTATTATTATTATTATTATTATTATTATTATTATTATTATTATAATAACATGAAAATTAACCTTAAATCCTTTGAAATAAACATACATTCTAGTCTTTAATACTCTTAATTTAATTTTTAAAAAATCTTTGTTTCATTTAATGCAAAAGATTAATAGGTTAAAGTTGAATGTACAGTTCTGTGAAGTTGGATCAAAGTTTCTCAAATCCTTGAGGGCTTCATACATAGAAATCTTTATAGCATAAACTCAGTCCGGTATCCTCCACCTCCAATTTAATGAATTTCTGGGCAGGATATGGGCCCCAGAACACTGGACATGCATTGTGTTATGGCTAGAGAAAAAGTTTATGGGATCAAATGGCTTTTTCAGAGATGGCTTGTCTTCATTTACCAGTGAAATAGCCCATGTTTCCTAAACATCAAATTCAAAATTGAAATTTATTTCGACTGTTGGGGAATTCTTTGAGTCCTTCACAGCTTGCAACAAGTGAGTATTTGCTTAGCTGTCTGGGATAGCATATTATGCTCTTCAACATTGGCTATTAATTTTCCATTATTTTCTGCTACTTGTGACAGTTATATATTTTTGTTGGTGAAGGCACTTTCCATTACCAAATATGTGATGCAGACTGGCAACATATGAAAATGTCATTCAGTACATGATGCAAGTTTCACACAAAGCACACTGTCCAATGACAGTGGCACGAATGCTTCTAGTTTCATGAAAACTGGCATAGGTAGGCATTAAAGAAGCTATTAAGTGGAACTTGAGTTGGACTCAGGCCCGTGTTATGGGCTATTGATTAACATATTACATGGATACGGCGGGAGTTGTCTGGAAAAATACTGACAAATATTACTCATCATAATGTGAACACTGACTTGAATTATTTTATTTAACATGGCTTGGGGCTGTTCCCATTGCAAGCTTACATAAGACAGTTCTCATTTTCTTTATATATAGCTTGTGCAAGCATGGTGAGACATAGATCTCACTCATTTGACAGCACTGATGTGTTAATTGCAGATCAGATGAAGACTGGGGATACATCATCACACAGACTGAGATGAGACATTTGGTTTCATAGTTCACTTGTTTCAACATAATTCTGGCTGAGAATATGTTTTTGATTTCACTTGCTTAATATTTTCAATATTTGGAGGTTTTCACTCACATACAAATCTTGACTTTTAAGTTGAAATACACTTATTTGTTACCAACACCCTCATTAAAACCTTGCATGTAGGCTGTTGTGACCTAGGATTATTTTTCAAAATTCTCTGAACATATTTTGAAGTAGTCACGAATTTTCAGTTAAACACATGAAATTTTAATTTCTGGTATTAAGATGAAACTAATTTTTATAAGAAATATGTAAAATTATTCAAATTAGGAATAAATAAAGAAAATAATTAAGGACTGCTCAAATTGCATAAAAGACAAATACAACATCTGTTTTGTGTGTATGTATATCTATATATATATATATATATATATATATATATATATATATATATATATATATATATATATATATATATATATATATATATATAATTTTCAGCATTAAGAGATTGCTACTTTTAAGCAGCCGTCTTATTCAGTTGCAATAATCTGATAGACGCAGATAGATTGAAGAATTTAATCAACGGTTACTTGCCTAATTTCTCTTAATTCCTACCTTTGCATGACAAAACTTTGCTAAAAGATTACCGGATATATATAGCTAGTCTGTCTAGGGGGTCACCATATTGTTTACATCGTGTAGTGCAAGATGCTTTCTGATTGGTTAATTGATGTGACCATGCAGGCATTCAGTCAAATTCCATGTTCCACATCCCTTTGATGTTTATCTGTGATGAACCTAATCTAAGTCAAAGTGTTCTCATGTAGAAAATCATAAACAATGAACTCTGTACACTTGACATTGAACACTTTTAATTATCCTTTAGAAATTAATTATTATGCTTAGATTTTCTTAATTTTACTTTTTATTCTTGTGTTTGAAACATTTTGTAAACAAAAGAAGATTATGTTGTACGCATAGCACAGGTATGTGAACTGTCACCCTATGGACAGGGTAATAGAACTGTGAAATGCAGAGTGCAAGTGGAAATCACTGGTGAATGAAAAATTTTGGTCTCCTACATCACTCTGTACCACACTAAAATTATTTGTTTATATTTAAGTAAGCAAATTCATGGATTCTTAAAATGGTAAAATGCCATCATAAATATTCTACATTCCTATACCATTTCAGACATTTTAATGGTGTAAAGTCACCTTGGATTTACTAAATGGTAAAATAACAATTTTCCATATAATGTGGAGATTTTAATCTTCCTCAATTCATCTGTGAGATAACAAACTGGATGAAATGTAGTTTCATTAACAAGGGGTGAAAAATAATATCCTGAAATATATTATATGAGTTTTGTAAATCTTGAAGTTTGTGCTTATTAATTAGGATAGATATTCACAGTTGTAATTTAAAAGAGTTTTAAAATAATATTGCTTTCACATATCCTTATTATTCACATTTCGGAATTCTTTTAATCTTGTTGTGCAATGCATATGGAGAAACATACTAGAAACATTCTAGATCAGTGGTTCCCAAACTTTTTCGGGCCACTGCCCCCTTTTTTCCATATACTCATCCTAAGCGCCCCTACCTTACCCTGTAAAAGTGTCACCCCATCACCCCCACTTGCCTATTAGCACCCACCTCAATAATCCCACTGCCCCCCAGGGGGTGGTACCACCCACTTTGGGAACCACTGTTCTAGATGATACCTTGTTACTTATGTTGTTGTAGTAGTTTTATCTGCTGTATTCCTTATCTCAATTCCAGTTTTATGAGTTGAAAAAAAATAGCAAAATGCAATAAACATTAATAGATCTACAAAATTCCATAAATTTAATTTCATTGTGTCTAAGCATAAAGCTTTGATGTTGAAAATTAGCACAATGATAATTATTTCCTTAGCATACTTTTAAGACAAATGTTGGTTTTGAGGCATATTACTGTATGACAATCTGAAAATTTGATCTTTTTTATGTCAGTTTGATATAGTTATTTCTCCACATGCATATGCAATAGAGTTTGAAATAAAAATTATTATAAATTATTTTAATTTTATGGCTCACAAATAACAAATTATTTCATGAATTATTTTGTATCTTGAGGCATTTTGTGAACATCATAGCTACTTTGATTTATTAGATAAAGTGTTATAACTTTTTATGCATGTAGTTGATACATCTACTTTGGAAGCTTGAAATTGATTGCTCCAACACTTATATTGTTGATTAAAATTGGGTAGTCAACACTTGGTCATTTTAAACTTCATTTGCAGGAAAAATATGGACAATCAGTCAACTGGAAAAAATTGTCCAATTTTAGTCCTTCACTTGATGCCAAAATAAAGTATTTATAAATACTTTTTTAACTCTGATAGCAAGTAATTTATTATCAGATAAATACAAGAAAACCTGTATCAAGAAACCAACCCTTCTGCAAATAAATTTGGTCTTACATAACAGGTGGTCTGTGAACACAGGTCATGACATTGTTTAACCAGATTACATTTTCATTAATGATAGGTGTCTCCTAAAACAGTGGTCTTCAAGTCAGAGATAAATATAACAATTTACTGAATTTATCAGATAGTAGATAGAAGCAAAATAACCAACTGGTTCTTATCAGATAGAGAATTCTTTTACAAAATTTTGTGTATCTGCTTTAATGAAGGAAATATGACCCAGGAAACATGCCTGATTTTTCTGTCTTTTTATAATTTCAGGGAGAGGTAATTCTGCATTTGAAGTAGCTAGTTCAATTTATGGTTCATCCAATTTAATCCATATGGTGGGAAGATCCAGAGTACGACTGGCGTGGGAAACTCACTATGTCGGTGATTTAAGGTAACACGTTTACTTCTTCTACAGCACCATAATGATAATCAAGCCTACATTAACAGCCTTCCACATTAAGGACCACATGTACAAATTTACCTGCATATAAATACTACCTTCTCATAAAGGTCACTTCTGTATGGTCCCCAGAATGGTGGCTATGCTCCAATTTGACTGTATATATAAATTTGCATTTGTTCAGGGAAATTGTAATAAATGTTTGTGGATGTGTAAACAAAGGTAAATGTGTGAGGTGTCCAAATAGGACTTTCATTTTATAGTAGATTGGAGATACGAATGAATGATATACAGCTGTACTATCAGTTTGACAGTATTAGTTTTGTACCCATGGCCCAAGCAGTTAATTTCAAGGAGAGTATTTGTTATACCCCAGTATCTATAGAGATATGGGTATATAGGAATTCTTCTTTCTGTCCATCCATTTATCTGTCCATCCACCTATCCTGTCACATAAACTTTTGAATGCAACTAGTCCCAGATTTGTTATGGATTACCAGGAAACCTGGTAAATATTATGGCCATCATTTGAATATTCACATAGCAACAAATCAGACTTTGCTCCAAAATTTTTTATTTATTGATCATTCTTACTTTAAGTTGAATGCAGTGTATGATAAAATTGGAATGAAATGAAATTTTGGGAAGTGTTATATGGTCACCAGTGGGAGATCCACATGTCAACAAATGACAACATATTACCTTCCTGTGACAATATTTGTTAAAACTATTGCTGTTTCTGTCTTGCAGCTGAGGTTCCACTGTGTGGTTTCATATTTTGTACAGTGGTGAAGTTGTAAATAAAAAGAATCATGATATTTGAAAAGTGGGATTATTTGTTATTTAAAGTAAATTCCAAAAATGATTACTTTGGTGTGAATCAGTTCTGAATAATGTACTTGATGCAATGGGTATTTAATTCTGTATGATTACCACATGGTTTATATAAAAAAACTATGCATTCAGAGTGCATGCCTGGTTTTAAACAGCAAAAATGTATATTAGATATTTTAGGTAAAATAACAAATGTTTGGCTGGTCAGATTTTATTGAAATTTTGTAAGGGGAAAGGCAACCTCAGGTAATTATGTCTCCTCATTAGAGAAGTCAAAATTTTGGGAAATTTCTACTGGGTACCCATCAATCATAACAATCAGTTACCCGGGTACCTGATCAAAGGGAAATTGTATTAAATGTGAACCTGAACTGCTTTGTTGTAGGTTCACACATAGCAACCCTCAAGAGAGGTATGAGTGTAATTTATTACTAATATAAATGGCTAAAAGCGTAATCTGAGAATAAAAAGAGCAATCTATAAATTACATGCCATAAATACAGAAAACTGTATTAAAAATATACATTATATTTATGTTATTTAATGTACATTTATTTTTGCTACTTACCTTAATTTGCAGTTAAAATTTTTTTCGCAAATCAGCTAAATCCATGTGGATTAGTAGTTAATATAAGAGTATAGACACAAAAGAAATTGATAAATTATTTATGCATAACACTCGCTTTGACTATGTCTACAGTAACTTTCGCGAATAGCCATAAAGTCTACAAATGATGACAGTTGTAGTATCTTCGACCTGCCGTGGTTCGTCCCTTAACGACAGTCTGGTGCAACACGTTTTTAAGTTTAACAAAATCCCTCTCCTCTAACATTTTTCAGTCATATAAGATCCAACAATCACATCAATACAGCCTGTATTTTTTTAATGATATCTGGCACCATTTGTTTTCAATTGAGACTGGTCTGCTACATATGTAGTATGAAATAGAATTAATGAATCTGTGACAAATGGTATCACATTCAAGAATCCCATCTGTTTTCTTTGAACTGTTTCATGAAAAATTAATGCATAAATTACCATATTTACACACGTCAATTTCTATCAAATTTTTTTTTTGTATTATTAAATAACAAAGATTTCCCTTATATTTAAATATTTCAGTGAAAAATTTCATTCTGTATAGTTGTCCATTTCATTTATTTTTAACATGGTATAAGAAGTGCATGTTACGTACGGTAACCAAGTTTTTGTGTTGCCTTTGCTGTGACAAAAATATGTGTCTTGGGTTTCCCTCTAATAAAAAAGAGCCCGGTAAACAAACATGTGAACAGCAGCCCTGACTTGAACAGCTAATACTCGCTCCAGGGCCACAAACTTGAGGCAAAAATGGCAGTTGTTATACCAGCTTTCTTTTATTTGAATTGTAGTACATATTTAAATTTTATTTCATCAAATATTTCTTAATCAGTACTTACTGTCGCTGTCATTGAAAGGTATTGACCTAATTAATGTCATCAGGATCTCAAAACAAGCATGTTTAAGTCACGAGAAAAATGGCCCACGAACCATGGACAGGCACGAAGTTAGGCAGGTCAAGCTTTAAATATCAGCATTGATTCTTAAATAGGTAACGTGAGAAAGGAGAGAAGTGTCCTCCCTTGTATTATTATATAGTACACGTATGGCAAATAAATTGTAAGGAAGCATACAAGCCCCTGTGATGATGAATAAATGCGCATGTGACATGATCCTCAAACTGTAATCGTTATTCTGTGTCTCGATCTGAACTTTTTTTTAACGGGTACCCAGTTGTTCGTTTTATTACCTGGGTTATTATTAACAGGTGAGTATCTGACTACTTGTTGGCATCTTTAGGAAAACTATTACCTTCAGCTCAGGTGGTATATATTTGTATTAACAAAGGATGTACCTAAGATATAAAAGCTTAGAGTGAAGACATACCGGCAAGTAGCGTTCAAAAGCAAATCTCATGGCTGTAATTATGTACTTTTGGACCACGTTGAAGATCTCATTGACCTTAATCAATTGCAAGGGGTTATCCATTAACAAGAAAGTTATATCTGTAATATGGGGCAATATTCTTATTGATCAGTTTCAGCAGGTAACATTTTGCACAGTCTAAGAGAAAATGATTTGTGTGTTCTGGCTCACTGCATGAACAGATATTGCTTTATGACAAATGATGTTTTAAAAGATCGTCATTTAATAAATTACAACCATGTTAAAGTCTTGTGTTCATTCTTTCTCACTGATAGTAATAGATTGGGACCATTTCTAGATTAATATTTCAGTGCGATTTAAAAAAGCATAATGAATGGTTCTTTCAAATTTTCCATGAGAAGATTCCATTATGCAACAGACTTTGGTAAAAATTAATTTAGTATAGATTTGTCCCGGTGAAGGGTATTTGGAGGTTTGTTCCATCAGGAAGTTGTCTATTACTTACTTGCTGGATGTTTGTATTAGCCAAAGCCCACATGTATCCTGGAGCATGGAATGTTCTTTTTTTTAAAAAGTTATTATTCTATGTTTGTAGTGCCTTGTTGAAAGTCTTCCCCCTTTTAATATCCCCCAAACTAAAGCATATGATGTCAATTTTGTTGCCTGGCAAGTGATTCTACCTGGTTCATCTTGTATTTTCTATTTCATCTTTTTATACTGGGTGCATTTATCCCAGATAATGGCCCTATACTCTAAAATAGGTCTCATAAAGGTGAAGTAAAGAAGTTAGAATGATTTTCTATCAAGTTTGAATTTTAAACTTTGTAGTATATCTGTTTCCATGCTTTTGTAGTTATTTCATGTATCTGTATATGCCAAGATAAGAATTCATATAACATTAGACCACAGTGTTTAAGAGAAGTGGCATTCATAATAACCATATCATTCATTAAAAGTTGTGGATGTTGTTCCTATGGAGATTCTTAATAACCATATCATTCAATAAAAGTTGTGGATGTTGTTCCTATGGAGATTCTTAATAACCATATCATTCAATAAAAGTTGTGGGTATTGTTTCCTTTGAGACTTCTAGATATGGTCATTGATTCAGTTTTGTTTGGATTAAAATCAACTAACCATCAATTACTGCAGAAATTGATTGTAAGTAGGTTTTCATTCAAAACACCAGCAGCCAGGGTTGGGTCCTTAACAGTAATTGACAATGATGTATCATCATCAGTCTCATTCATTGGACTGAATACCAGTGACAGTATTATAGTAAATTAAAAATAATAGCGTTACAAGTATAGATGGTCCTGACATACTGTTGGTTTGAAGTACAACCCATCTATACAAACTATTTCTTAAAATTGCTTTCAGTTTGACATTCTTTATAATCAGGATTATCATTTTGCAATATGTATGATGGGATCATTGTTAGATATTGGTAAAGTACAAGGTAATTGCTGTTTGGAACAAACATTTTCATTGATACTTTTGTGGTCCATGGCTTAAAAAGCTACTGGAACAAACATTTTCATTGATACTTTTGTGGTCCATGGCTTAAAAAGCTACTGACAGATAGAAAGGTATCATAAGAATACTTACACAGATGTTTCACTTCCATCCTGAAGTTTGTGCCAAAATTTATGGTCACCTCCTTTGTATTATGTAATGAAGAAGATAATGTTAAATGAAAGCCATGTTTAAATGGTAGAAAAAAGTGATAAATTATCCCTTACATTTTCAGGTAAATACTGTTATTCATTGCTCCTGTCATTGTGACGCATACAGTATTGGTTGAATATAAGACTATCATTTATATTCACTTAAATGAATTGACCCAGCTCTGCCATCACATAATGCATTGTCAGATCTTGGTCTATGTAGTTTGGTAGGAGTAATCAGCAAACCACATATAACAGACCCTGATCTGCTGTTGAATATTGCACAGGTTGATCAGGGTCTATGTTGTTCATGGCTGGACTCAACTTATATTCAGGCATATATGGTACTGACTGTAAAACTCCACTTTAATATTCTGTTATTTACTTGCCACTTGCAATCCAGTAGCTATGTAAATGAGTTGTATATCCCATTACAACCCTTTATTGAAACATTTCCTAAATCTAATTCCAGATTTATTTTTGATCAGTTGTACAAGAAGTAACACATATCCTAGATGAAGATATCAAACCTTGGACCAAAAGTATGCAAAACCAGTACAAGACCACTATCCAAGCCCCCATATGTAAATCTTGTTTCCCCCATATGTAAATTTATGCTTGTGGTTTTGATGAATAGATTAATTTGTTGGAACTTGATTGCATGGAAAGTCATAGAAGTGAAACTGTTGTGATATACATCTTCGAAGACAGCTGTATTTTATATTTTACAGAGCAGTAAATAATGCCCTCCTGGATACATACCAGCTCAAGTCTCTAGATGGAATTCTGCAGGTGGGATTGGATGAGATGAAAATAGTGAAAAAAGGAAACAAATTCCTACTGCAAGTCAGTAATATGAAAGGATCAGGAAAATCAATGGATCAAATGTATGACAACTTTCCCCTGAGGGAACCCTATGACAAAATCATACGTTGTCTTGGATTCAAGTTTAATAGTGACATCTTTAACTTGTAAGTTTACAAGATGTATATTGATGCTTGCCAGCACATGTGATCATAAAAGTAAAGAAATCTTATACAAGGGCACATTTGCTGAAATTTTTTACATTTATTTGTAAAGTTATGTGTGAGAGAACTGTAGGACAAAGTGATATGCTAAATGCCTTGTTACACACTACTTTGGCTTCACATTTGATTTTTCATTTGTAAGAGAGCAAATGTTTGTATACTGCCTGTAGTTCTTTTCCTTTGAGAGTAAGAATAGCATTTTATGGACAATAAGATAGTTTAGTACTAGGCCCTAATGAAACCCTGTGACAAAATTATGTGATGCCTTGGCTAAAGATATGATAACCAACAAACAGTATGATACCACCTGTCTGTGATGGGTTGTCATTGCAAAGCCTCATGTTTTTTGATCCTCCATCATATTCTGTGCAATGGATATATAATGTTAACCAAGACCATATGTACATGTCAGAAATTTCATTGCTGTTTAATAACCTTTGAAGGATTTAATGGCTTGAAACCAAATTGGGAATGAGTCTTGATAAAAGACTTTGTTCATGTTTGATTTTTATCTCTTTTTGTCACACTTTTATTCAGTTTTGATCACTTTTTGAATGAAATGTTTTTCTTTATCATATTGAAATGAGAATGTAGATGCAGGTTTGACCCATCAGTTTTTCTGGTAAACATGTTTAAGAGCCAGGGTGGTTGTCACTGATTTTGACAGTTGTTTATGCTCAGATTGTAAAAGCAACCAATAACGGTAATAATATTTTAAGTTAATCGATAATAGTTTCAGATAGTTTTAATGTGTGGTGCATACATTTCATCTTTAATAAACATACTTTATCCAAGTTTGTGGACTATTATTTGCTGGGAAAAATTATATTATGCAGTGTTTTAATGCATGAAACTCTTGTGCATTTATAGGTATCCAATTTTGCTTCATTGAAACCAGTCTCTGGTGACATGAATACAAAAGTTAACTTCTACTTTGATATAATTAACTTGTGTGAGGTATTTCTGTACCAGACCAATGTTTATCAACCCTTTTAAAGTTAGTTTTTATTTTCTTAAAAATGTTTTAGAAAATTGTTCAAAAAACTTTATAGAAGCCAGAACTTTTAAGATGATAAAATATTTTTTATCAAAACTTAAAGCAAGTAATTTGATATTTACAAATTTCACATTTTAATTTAGATCCTCCTCATTTAAAATGGGTAGTGGAAGAGGCAAGAAATTCCCAGCCATTGGAAATGATTACGAGTCTGTCAGCATGAAAGGCGTGTTTCTTGCAGGATCTGCAAGCCACTCCCTTGACTTCCGCAAATCTGCTGGAGGTTTTATTCATGGCTTTAGATACACAGGTCAGTATTGTACATATATTATGGCAATTGCTAGTAATTGTGTCTAGGCTTAATGTAAATGGATTATATTACTAATTAATAATTACATGTACATGTTTGAAACTAATTCCCATGTAATTACTATTGGAACTGACAGATTTATCTTTCCTAAATTCTTTACTTTTGGTGTGTGAATGTATGTATGTTTGTGTGGTTCTTATAGGATTTAATGAGGTATTCCTTTCTGTTTTTAATTGTTCATTTATGTATTCACTTATTTATATGTTCTTGTTTTTTTTAATTAGAATAAAACTAACAAATACAAATTGGATATTGCTGTATTGAGTAATCCTGCCCTTTAGCCAGGATGCTTTCGAAACATGAAATTCACAGTCAAGACTCCAAAATTATATACTGTATTAAGCACCCTGATGCCAGTGAAATTTTACATGTAGATAAAATTATATATGAAAATAATTCCTTATTTATAATGATTTTATGTCAATCCTAAACAAAATAATTTAAATTTTCTAAATTGCATGTACAGTACCATATTTCACAGCCGTTTATTATTGAGCATATTTGTGTACTGGTGACACAATTAATCTAATGAATGTTTCAGGTCGTGCCTTGCATCATTTGCTGGAGTGGAGGTATCACCAGGTCCCTTGGCCCATCACCACACAGCCAGTTACAAACTTACTAAGTGTCATATTAAAGAGACTTAATGAAGCCTCCGGGATCTATCAGATGGTGTCTGTGCTTGCAGACATTGTCATATTTAAAAAGTATGTTTGTGCCTAGGTATTTGCAGTAACAGGAGAAAATGCATATTCTGTCCTTGCTGACTACAGTACTCAGTGTCTCAGCTATTATTTTTTGTGTAAATGTATGAACAAGTGCTGCACTTTTTGCCTACCTGATTAAATTTAGTTACTTTTAAATGCTATGTCAATCTACAGTGTAAGCAGCTCAGATATTTGCATAATTGGTCATGTCTTAATGAACTCTTGATAGCAAACTTTGCAAACGTGAATTCATTTAGTCTCAGAAAGAAAAATTTGTGGAAAAAATGTAATCTGTAGCAACACTTGTTTCATTGTGTTATTATCAACATCATGATCAGTGTCTGTGTTGTCATCAGCATCATTAATGTTGTTGTCAGCATCAACTCAGTGTTAAGTTTTTTCTTAAAGTTCATGATACTAAAACTATCAATGGGAATTAGGTGAAACTCCCTTCACATACTTTTTAGAAAGTTGGGGTTTGATTTTTTTTCTTCAAAGTGAATTTTACTCCACTATTTAAGTGATGTGAATGTAAAAGGTCACTCCTAATTTCTACATACACCACTCCCTCGATAACTCGCGCACAACGGGGTCCACAAACATAGACCACGCTATAAGCGAGGGAGCAAGTTACCGAGGGACCTCCAAAAATTGAAAAAAATCGCTTGGACATTGAGAAAACGGGGGGGGGGGGAGTGTCAGGGTTAGGGAACTTCACTGTTTAATGACTGAATCATCATTTTACATTCACGTCGATAATAACTTTTAATAACGCACTTTTTCTGATGAAGATGTTCGTTATTCTGTTTAAATAACATTTATTTTCAAAATATCCAACATGTGAAAGATCGTTCCAACTGGTTTCAACAACCATTACATTTACACGAAAACGTGTGTATTACGTCACTGCTTTTTGTTTTCTTGATGAGTCTGGTTCCCGGAGTGGTATGGCATTGTATCCTGCCAAATTGGGAGTGAAAAGAGCAGGGAACTAGACTAACTTTTGATACACCACCAAACAAGATTCCTTTTGTTCAAAAAGCAAGCGAAATTTTCGTGAGACAATCGTCTACGTCGATCTCAATTTTTGTGCTGTTTAGTTAGTACAGTATTGATATCGTGATTTCATTGGAAGTAATAATGAAACTTTTTATCATTCTTGAGGATATCTCAAAGTGCCAGTTCAAGAATTCTCTGAAGCTAGCTTGCCCACAATGGTCCGTATCTGTGAAACCAAGCTCTTTATTTTACGAAGTATAGTATTTTTTTTCGCTTGGTTGACGTGCTATCTTTGATCACAGTTACCATTGAGTTGGTTAATTTAAGGTAGTTTATGTTACATACACAATAACATTTATAACAGTGTTCAATTGATCAACTGAAGTGAGTTCACCCAACATACAACCGGGGCAGCTAGATTTTAAGTTTGTAGGATTTTCATGCCTTTTAACTTTTCTTTTATTTCACTTCCATTATTTGATTCAAAAGACATAATTAACACAATAATACAAAGGAGGCCAGCTTTTAATTCAGTGTAACAATGCAACAAATACTTCTGCAAGTCAGTTATCAAAACACGGTTGGCACCTAAATAGGTTCTCAGAGAAATGCTCGCGGACATAGCTGTTACGGTAGATTGACACATTTTACGTTTAATTACAAGAGGACACATTGCATTTATGATGATTGCTCTTAAAAGGAACTAGAAGATAGAACTAGAACACAAATTTCAATTGATAAAAAAATTATTTAATTTGTACTTATTTATTAAAGTACTGCCTCCACTTGGCATAAGTGACATTTTCATTGATCGAAATTTCCTTACATATCGTTAATTGCAGTGTGCTAGAAATGTCACTTGGAAAGAAAATGTAAAAAAATTGTATGCCTTATTTTTAAATTTGGTATTTCATAATGTTGATTAAAAATTTCCATGTCCTATCTACCATTTTCGACGATAAAACGAGCGATATATCAAAGTTTTTGTAGATAATTTTGATTGCGATTTCCATAAAGTTCATAAAATAGGGATCTATTTTTGGGGTAATTTCTGGTTTTAAAAAATGGGATCCACGCCTGACCCCGCGTTATAAGCGGGTTCGCGAGTTATCAGGGCACGAGTTATCGAGGGAGTGGTGTATTATGAAAGAAATCAATGCATATTTGCAGTGATGCATGCATTTATCTGTGAAATATTGCAGCAGTATACAGCTTACTTTGTTTTGAACCAAAGTCTAAATTATCCCTGAGCCATATTCCTGTGTCTTGCCTTTTTGGAAAAAAATGTGAGTCATCCTAATGCTGAAAAGTCATTGTCATTGCTGTCATCAGCATCATTGGTGTTGTTGTCAACATCAACTCAATGTTAAAGTTTTTTTCCAGTCTTTAACTCTTAAACTAACAGTAGAATTTGATGAAACTTATTATCTGTACCATTTAGGGAGTGGGGATTCATAAAACTTGTTACCATTACTGTTTAGGGAGTGGGGATTGATGAAAGCTTGTTACCCTTACTGTTTAGAAACTGTGGATTGATTTTATTTGTTCAAGCCCTTGACTCTAAAACTAAATACAGAAATTTGATGAAACTTGTTACCCTTACTGTTTAGGGATCGGAGATTGATTTGTTTCCAAGTCCATAACTTTAAAACTAACAACAGAAATTTGATGAACCTTGTTTCCCATACTGTTAAGGTAGTGGAGATTAAATTTGTTTTCATCCAAATGAATCCTACCTAACTAAGGGTAGTGGGTGGGTTGGGAATGTCAAAGTTCACTCTAAATTTCTACGTAGATGCTAATTTTCAATGATGTATGCATTTTTCTTTAGATTTAGCTTTTGGAATATTGCGTAAGTGGACAGATGACTTCGATATGAACCATAACCAACATTACCCTTTAGTCGTGATTCTGTCTGTCCTTATCTTACATTGGACTCTGGCCTTCCAGGATTAGAACTTAAAAACGGTTCATAAAGCCACCTCTAAAGCATAGATGCATGCACTTGGCATGAATGGAGAATTTATTTATGTATTTAGTAAACATTTCTGAGTCTGTCCTTGCCCCTCTTGGGCACAGTCACTGGGGTCATAAGATGGAAATTATTGAAATCCCCATACCTGTAAACCATTGTACGTTTTCTTGACACAATATATTTGGCATTAAAAGGGTTAGTCACTTAAAGTTACTAACAGAAAGTCTTTTGGCTGTGTTAAAGTTACTGTCAGAGAGCCATTAAGCTGTGTTAAATTTACCAACAGAAAACTATTAACCTGTATTAAAGTTATCATCAGCAAGCCATTAGGCTGTGTTAAAGTTATCAGCAGAAAGTCATAAAGTTACCAACAGAAGGCTGTAAGTCATACGTGGCAAAATTTATTTTTATTTATTTTCATAACATTGATAGTTCCTTAATACTGCCATAAGAACCTTTTCAGATAATAGACTTTACTTGAATATGTTAATAGTTCTTTCTTTGTTTCCCTACAGAAACAATACAGAGTTTGATTACCTTGAGGAATTTCCTATAAACCTTCTTCACGAATTGCCAGAAAGGACTGGTCATGAGGCAGAGAATGTCCTTGTGGTCAACATGCAATATGGAGAAGATTTTTCTATCCCTGGCAGTGACATCTTCACATTTTACAAACCAAGTTTAGATTCTTCAGATGCCCATAATTCCAACTTCCTTCATCCCTGCTTATATTACTTTGACACACTTCCAACAGGTAACCATGTATTATCAGTTTTACAGTGTTAATAATAATGATAATAAAGTGGCACATGCAGTCAGGGACTTTCTTGCAGGGTGAAAATTATGTGGCAGAACCAGCTGACAGCCATCTAAAAATTCTTGACAATTCAGCAAGGGCTTGTCTTGCAAAGTGAAAATTATGCAGCAGTACCAGCTGACTGCCATCTAAAAATTCTTGATAATTGCTGCCTGTTGTTTTGCAGTATGGAGGCATTATTGGAAAAATACTTCATAATTTTTCACCAGTGTTGATAACACTGAAAATGGATGCATTAGTGGATAACTAGATGGATGGATTCATTGAATATTTGAGGCCATCACTTGTAAATGATCTAAAATTAAACTAAAATTTCAGAATCCACATTTTGCCCTCATTCTGAAATGGCAGTGCATGGATTGCATTTAACCACTGCAATTAACCTCATATATAATATGTACTGTTTACCACCAGCATTGCCTTGGGTATGTGAAAATCTTTCCCAGTCACACATTTGAGTTCTTAACCTCACCTGGCTGTTATGGCCAAGTGAGCTTACAGTGTGGTCCTTTGTCCTTCATGTTTTATGCATCAATACTTTAATCTTTTCCTCCAAAAACTGTTTAAAAGAATTCATCCAAATTTCACATGCGTCTTCCTGGCATGGGTCTCTCCAGTTTGTACAAAATGATGCTTATCTGCCATCAAATTCAGACACCATTACTAAAAATACAGAAACACCATAAACGAGTCTGTCAAGTACCATTCAGCAGAATTAGACCCAATTTGACATAAAGCATCAGTCTGACATCAGAAATTAAAGAACTTCACTTAAATAGCTGCTCAACAGAATTTGACCTAATTGAAGAGAGAGCATTTGGCATGGCTGTCACGTTTAGAGAGATGGTGCCATAAAAACTGCCTGTATATATTAAAAATAGATTCTTTGTCCTTGCCCACATGGATACATGATGGAGGTTTTGAGTTTAATCTGTTTAATATTTGTTAAAGCTTACAAAAAGTTTTTCATAGGCCTGTGGTTACAAACCATGGTTTCTAAACGAAATGCCATTTCCATTGTACGGCAGACACTTAATATGGCATGCATGTGTTTGGGGTGAGGTTAGTGTCAAATTTGGAATCACTTTTAAATATATTGCAATGCATTATCATTTTCTATAATATTTGTTTACAAAGTATTTCAATGGCTACATACAGCAAGTCAGCTACTAAACAACTGTTTATAATTGGCCAGGAGGTACATTTTTTTAAAGAGACACCCATATTTTGTCTCCATGTTTCTCCCTCTTAATTTCATTTTGTACTGTGAATCACATTAAATTCATGTGGTATCAGAGATCATTCAATTTCTGTCAGTGAATTACATTGTTGTTTTGTCCTTTCATTGAAATTAGTTTGTTAGTAAATTATCTTTAAAGTCCTCTGTATTTGCTGTACACAGCATACTCGAGAATCCCCCATTCCTTCTTCAATTGTACTCAGCTTTCAGCTATGTCAATCCTCCACTCCTCCATTTTGTACTCAGCTTCCAGCGATGTCAAATAGTCGTCAGTATATTGCTTCATGGTAATGTACAGCAAATACTCTCTGCAAACACCAGCTAAAAGTTACAGTTTTTATCATTATAACGCTTATGCTTTGACATCGTGAATAGTGGTCTCAAAAACAGTAAATTAGGACTAATGCTAACGATTATCTCATCTATGCATGTATGAGCCTACCAATTTAAACAGAACCTTTAGAATAATAATCAAACATCTTTACAGAGAAGCTAAGCGAATATTCATCACAAAAGGATTAAGTTGCCCATTGTTACCCATATTTGACCAGGTAACAGTGAGCAGCATGGCCTTCTGGCAGTTGAGCTAGCTCTAAAAAGCTTAGTCAGTACCACCTGTTGATTCTCCAACAAAGAACCATCTTTAAACTAGACATAGTGACCATTGAATATTACTTGCTTAAGGTGTTTCAGAGCTCTATACAAATGTAATGACAATTTGGTGCAGTAGTAATAAATGCAAAATTTCTAATGGCTGTTTGTCCTTCTCTTCAAAGAGCACATATTATAACCATTTATAATCATGAATATTGAATAAATCTTGATGCAATCCAGAGAAATTTGGAAACATCTGAGAAACTTGAAAGCATCAAAGAAAACAAAATGTCAATCAGCGCGTGCCTTTTCTGAAACACATATCTTAGAATAAGATTAGTAGCATTATTAGCAACTTATCCATGACAAAATCCAATGTAATGAAGTGATGACATTGTCCCCTACTGAATAGATAGATGAATGAGAAAGTAGTTACCATGTATGATTCAAATATTAGTCATTTCATGAATAAAAAATACTTTCACTACATTCTTTATTCTATTGATCACAAGTACTGGGTATTATTCCAAGGGGCAAATAGAACAAAAAGAGTAAACTTTTATTACTTATTACATTTCAGATATATAACTAACACTGAATTAACAATCAGCAGATCAGTCCCACTTTCTTGAAATCCATTTTAACCAAGTACATTCTAAGTGATACTTTGTCTTGGGTGGAGATATTCCAATTTGCATTAATTGTTGTATCGATATGTGTTTTCAGGTCAGTAAAAAACCATATCTGATAATACATCTCCACTGTCCTCCCATTCATTTAACTGAGCAATCATCTGAACTGAATATCACTTACAAAAGCATCATGCAAATTCATCCTAGGAGAATTTATTTACAGATAAATCTGGGAATTCATTGCATTTTGCTGACACATAGGTTTCATGTTATTTTCCTTTGAATGAGAAGGCAACTCTACCTGTGATGTGCTTTGTAAGCATCAAAGAATGTAACCACCTTCTGTTCACACTGAGGGGCAGTGAGTCATGTGTACAACTCATGTAGCATGATAACCCAGTCAACAGAAGACTTCTTTGATGAGACAAGACATTTAACTTCAAGTACCCTGATCTTTGACCACTATGTCAGCAAGATTTAGTGTGACAGTTGAGAGATTAGACTTCAACAGAACTGTTTATATATTGGAAAGATAGAAGCTTTGTTTCAATGAAAAGCCTTTTTTGCTGTCATTGGCCTTGTTTTATCACCTAATCTCTTCTTGTCGTGAGCTTTGTAATTGTATAGTAGTAATTAAGGACACTGAAACAGCTAATTGCAGTCTTAATTACAGCAGTGAAATTAAGCATATTTGGAATGATGGTATAATCTTTTATAAAGATATGTACATTATTGCTTGATATTTTATCATGTTTAATGTATGTTGTTTTTATCACAAATCCTTTAAACCAGGTACCAACAAATATGTATTTCTTTTTTAACAAAAGTACAGAATTTAATACCTATGAATTCATATTGACTCACAATATTACACAAGGGGACGACTCTGAAGCAGAAACACATTTATGCTAGCCAGGTTTGAGATTATTTGGGCCCACAAAGGACATTAGTTTAATTTCACCAAGATCTGTTTCTATGTACCAGTATGTATTTCTGGCAGGTCACATAGTGATTTTGTTGGAAATTGGTCAGTACACTCTATTCTCCACTTAATTGAAGTAATATCTGGGATGCAATTGTCATTACTCTATATGTGAAATTTCTGCAGTTTTGTTTAGTATACCATATTTACCATATACATTGGGACATGATAAAATAAAATAAAAATTTTCGTTTCACAGAACTTATGGTGAAAATTTTTTTCACCTACATCATGTGTCCCAAGACTTAAGAAATGAAATAAATTGTGTTAAATTTGTGCCCCCCCCCGCCCACACCACATGTTACAATAAAATAGATAATATAAAATGCTTTTTGATGATACAGTGAAAGAAACTAACCTAATACTGTTATCATTTATTCACATTTGTGTTTGACATGAGCAATTTATTAAAGGAAAAATATATCCACGAACTCCGTATATGTAGCGAATGAAATCCATGGTGTTATCGCTTTTGTAAGATAACACAACACATTAGTCATTGACATGAATAGAAACGAATCATGTTTGGTTATCCTCAAAGGTTTGAATGTTATCAGAATAAAACTAGATCCAGTAAAATCACAAACGAAAGAGAGAGAGAGAGAGAGAGAGAGTGAGAAATATCAACCCCATTGCTTGAAGACACCTGCCATTCACGCATGATACAATGTAAGATACAAAATAACCAAGAGTGTACTATATCCAGGGTAACAATATGACAATATCTCACAAATAAAAATCCTTATTAGAAAATACATTAACTGTGAGTACAAATGACAATCATTTTGCTTCCATGGGTTACAAAAAGTATTATTAAAGTAAGTTAATGCTGTGTATACTATTTACACTGCAGATCTCAATGCCCGTTTGTGTCAGTTATGACTAAAGATGGCAAACAAATGAAAGCCCAGGTGTTGAATAAACACACCTTGTAACAAGCAATAAACTCATTATTTGAACTTACTGGAAGGATATCAGATACAAAGGTTAATTTATTACAAGCAAGCCATCTCTGGGAGCAGACTGGTTTCCTTTTAGTGTGGAGATTTTTGTTTAAACTGCACATATGTATACAAAGATGGCCGACATAGGGAGGCCAACTTTAATTTCTTTCTATTCACTGGAATTTTGAAAATAAATAGAACAGTTTGAAAGGATAACTTTTACACAAAAAGTTATTCCTCACAGTCGTTGTTATCATTTACATAGCATATATAAAGGGGAATAAAAACAGAACAAAATAAACCACATTATAGATCTCAGTTTTTATGGATAAGTTTGTAGTGCGATACTCAACTAGTGAAGAGGCCATGCCTCGTGCATGGAAAGAAAATCCATTTCCTAAAGCTTCACCTAAGAGGCCCAGAGGTCGACCAAGAAAGCACGCTAGAGAGGAGGAGTGTGATCTAAAACAAAATGAACCAGCTGCAAAAAAAACACTGGAGACCCAAGCCAGGAGAGAGATGATGCCAACAAAAATGATGATGTCAGGTGAGGGCATTAGAAGCGTTTTACATTAAAGCAAAAGGAGGAAGTTGTAAATTTCTCACAATTACATGGAATTCAAGTAACAGCAAGACATTTCAAAATCCCCAAAATCAGCTATTGCAAATTGGACAGAAATAGATTTTTCTCAGCTGCTGAATGATTGGGGACATTTAGCAAGGAGTGGGAGACGAGTATTATATGGCAAAGAGTTAGGTGGAAAAATTGCAAACTGGGTTCTTGTCCAGCATGATCTGTAGATCCCTATTAGTGTGGACACAATATGCGCTTATGCCAAGGAATTGGTATCAAGTGAATGTTCAGAAATTGAGTTTCAAGTCAGTAGGAACTGGGCAACAGGTTTTTTAAAGCAACACAACCTAATGCTTCAGTTACGGACAATGATGGCCCAGCATTTCCCAGAAGATTTGGATGAGAAAATAAAATTATTCCACAAATTCGTAAAGGCAAGAAGAGAAAAAGACTATTTTGAAGACAATATGATAATTAACATGGATGAAACTCGTAAGTACTTTGATCTCATTCCCGGACAAACTTTCAATAAGAAAGGTGTTAAAAATGTGAGAATTCGTATGACTGGTGCAGATAAAAAAAAATCTAACTTTGGTAATTGCAAGTTCCACAGCAGGAGATGTGTTGCCACCAATGATAATTTTTCGTGGTGTGAGGAAGCTAAAAGATATTCAGGCACCAAAAGGATGGATTGTACATGTGCAGGAGAAGGGTTGGGTTAATGAGGAGGTGATGCTGCAGTGGATTAAAGACATACATCTCAGGTACACAGGAAAGGAATGATCTGTTTTGGTCATGGATTCATTCCGGGCGCATATTAAAGATGCTGTAAGAAAGACTTTGAGAAGAAGTAACATGGTGCCTGCAGTTATTCCAGGTGGATGCACCGCCAAGCTGCAGCCACTAGACGTTGGTGTTAATAAACTGGTCAAGTCCGACATGAGGAAAAACTGGGCAAATTTTATTCGTAAAGCAGCAGAGGGCCTTTCCAAGGAAAATGACAACATGTCTTGCATTAAGAGTGCAGACAAACAAACAGTTGTGGATTGGATTGAGAAAGCAGTCGAATCGCTTTGGGAGAAACCAGATCTGATACGAAAATCATTTAAAGTGTGTGAATGGATGTGAGGACAATGTCATAAGAAATACTGAATGTGATGAAAATGTCAGTGACAGTGAAGAGGACGAATTGGATGTATTTGAGCCTGAGGAGGTTGAGTGGGCAATTAAGAATGTGGACAGATTGAAGGATTTAAATCAAATATATTAGTGACATTCAAGTTTGCTCAGCATACTTGGATTTTGTCAGATATCACTGCTGTGTAAATAAAGATGTTTGGTTTCAGAATTAGCATGTTTATCAATCACTCTGTACTGTCACTATCTACCATTATTTAGATTTGAGTGCATTTTTGACATGTAATTTTCTAATGATTTAATTGGTGTCCCACAACATTCGACATGAAAAAAATGCTGTGTCCCAGAACATACAGTGCACCAAAAACTTTAAAAAATAATTTAAGGTGTCGCAAGAAATAGATTGTCCCAATATGTATGGTAAATATGGTAGTTACTTTATGGAATTGAAAATCATGAGTTTTAGGGATTTTCATGGTGGGACTGATGTGTATAATCAAAGATGTATCAGATTTGACATGTCATTCACTTTACTGATCACAGTTTGATCCCTCATTTTGTGTCCAAAGTTTTTCTGAATTCAGCAAATGCAGTGTCATCACCTCCATCTTAACCAATAAAAATTCACTTAACAGAGAAACTACTACATTGAGAAACTTATGACACCAAAATGAAGGAGCAAAGAGTTCATTGAGTTGGTTTTACTCAGAAACAAGGTAGATTCTTTTCTGCATCCAGTGAGAAGAAAATGTGGGAATGGGTCTTCTTCAGAAACTTTGAAGGGCTCTAGTAATGCCTTGAAACAATTTGTAACTTCTTAGCCACTAAAAATTCACTTCATATAAACTGACTTAGAACATGACCTAAGTTTTAATTTGTCATTGCCATAGCTGTAGCATCTGAGCACACTTTTTGAAACATTTTAGTCTCCAGTGTTCACTACTGAAACATGGGTTGCAGTGGTGATCTCTTAGGCTTGTTTTTTACTTGATGTTGAGACTGCTTCAGTGGCCTCGTGGTTAGAGCATTCACTTCGGATGAAGGAGGTCGCAGTTTCAAACCCTGACTGAGTCAAAAAACTTATAAAAATGGTTCTAACAGCTGCCTTGCTAGGTGCTGAGCATTAAGAGGTTAGTGTTAGGACTGGTCAGCCTGGTGCCAGGATAATGTGACTGGGTGGGACATGATGCTACATGTCTGCGGCATGATGCCCCAGTTTGACATCACTATAAGCTGCCATACTGCAGACATCGTAGCTATATGACTGAAACATTGTTAAAATTACGTTAAAAATCCAAATCACAGACACACACACATACCTTCACATTGACTTTCTGAATTGTGTTCCTGGTCTGGCACAAATTTTATACTTTCATATACAGGACTCCCAGAATATTGTAGTAAATTGCTTTCTTGCATCCCCAGTGTCAGTTGCAGACATTAACAGGCAACAGAAGCAGAGCATACCAAAAAAAAGTCCAAGTGAATAGTTTGAAAGTCTAAACATAGACATTAAATGCTTCACAAGAAGATATTCATTTGATTTCAGAGGATAATTTCCAGTTGAATAATTAATGGTTAAAATTCTGGTTGCAAAGATTTGTTTGTGAAAATACAGTGGAAAGATGGGACCTCATACCCTCTACATACACAGACAAAGATAATTGCTAGGCCTTCAGCACTATTGACATAGTGGTGGTAAAACATGTAGGTTTTGTGGGTTTTTTTTCAAGATGATGACTTGGCATTTGCTGAATTTAGGAAAAATTTTGATACAGAAATGAAGATGCTGGCAAGTCAAAGGGTTGGTGTTACTAAGAGAAAATGCAAACCCATTAGGCCAATAAAAAAGTTTATTGTCAGCTAATCATCCCTGTTTTTCATTGCTGACTGTAGTACTTTTTTCCATACCTACCCTAATTTTAAAACCAGTGCAATAGGAAACAGACATTTTGTTTTATTTGATTTTATTTCATTTGATTTCATGCTTCTCACTAGATAAACAAACATGAATATCGATTTTGTGTTTGAATATTGGCTAAAAATATATTCAGATTTGAATGTTTGGTTATTAATTTCAGATCTGTTGGATTTCACCCATATTTAGCATGCAGATTAGTGTCAATGAATCCTTGTAAGAGTTTTATTTTCAGCACCATGACATCATTACAGGAGTATGGCCCTTAATTACCCATCTGACTTGGTTTTCACAGCATATTTTTTACTGAGATTTGTTGTATTTCAACCAGATTTGATATGTTACTCTATTATTATAAATATTGAATAATATCCTGGCTTCATTCCACTTCTTTCCACTGTTCTCCGTTAAAAGAAACGATTATGATATGACAATGATGCTAAGAAATGTAAGTTGTGATAAATACTGAAAACTACACAAGTATCTGACTCCGATCAGTTCTGGCCATGCAACAATTACAGTCAGATGTGATTACATCAGATATGCCAATAAACTATTGGAATACCTGTTGTACAAGAGTGTATTAAGAGCTGCCACACACGGCCATGAGGGCAGTGGACATTAAGTACCCACAGTATTAGAGCATAGTATTGATCATGGTGGGACTCAAACCCATGATCTTTTGGCCTAAGTCTTTACCATTCACATTTTATTCTTTCAGAGGAGGACATGAAATACAAAGGAAAGAAGAAACATCTTCCAACTCCCAAAGCCATTCATCATATTATGGAAGACTTCCTCACAACCTGGGATGCACCCAACAGTCATGTCCTGCCACTCCGGCGTTTCCTGGAAAATATATTTGACACCGACATGAGGAATTTCCACTGGGAAACTTGTATGGAGTATGCCTTGACTCGCACCACTGTGCCGTTAACTTGTCAAAAGTTCTTTCTGAAAGGACAGGGGATGGGATCAAGCCTTGGCTAAAATGCAAACAAAAGTGACTGTGAAAATGGATTTTTGCACTTGGAAAACGAGTTTTAAATACTTTTAAAGTATCTTTATCAGTCCATTCTTATGTTTATCATTAGCATGGCATGTCCTGGATAAATCTTAAAGCTAAAACATAAATACATAATGTTTCATAATGGAGAAAAAGTAAATACAAGTAAGACTTGTACAGACATAGATGGATTAAGAAACAAGGGTAAAAAAATATCTTCCCCATCCACTATCAGAAAACAGTTGTTATTACAAGGGAGATAAATCTTGTAAGATAGGGTTTGAAGATGTACCATATATATATATATATATATATATATATATATATATATATATATATATATATATATATATAAGCCCATTCGTGTATAAGCCTTTCCCCCTAAACTGAACAGGTATAAACACTAAAAAGTGCATGACCCGCATATAAGCCGACCCACAACTCTGCGACATCACAAGATGTACACGGTAAGTTCTAAATGCATTTATTTAGGCAAACTTATATTAACAAAAAGTACATGTATACTTATTTCGGGCTTGGCATGTATGATTATTAAAAAGAAATGGTATAAACTTGTTTGAAAGGTAATTTATTTTTCTGTTTTCTTATTGTTTCTGCCTAATTTAGATTTGTGTATAATTTGATCGAACAATGACAAGCATTGAGCAATCACGAGTTGCTGTAACACTACCTCTCCCTTTTGACTCAATTATTGTTTGTTTATGCATTAGAAAAACTTCGGATACAAAATGAGGGATCAAACCATGTTTACCATCATTAAATTAAAAGAAGGAATGAAAATACATACCACACAGGATATATGTCCTCAAAAAACTAATTCAGAATACATGTTTTATAGTAAACAATATTAAATGCCTTACGAGTTGACAATAAGGGAATAAGGTCAGATATACAACGAGGGGAAAATAATTGCCACATGTACGGTACCATGAGGCTGCCTGTTTTAGTACCTTTAGTTCAACAAAATTAGTAATCCTTTATTTGCCAATCAATTGCTGGTGTTTGCGTAACACACAGTAGTGTAGAACATGGTTGCTTTGAATCATGATGGAGGGCCAGTTGTTTTCACAAAATAGTTGCATCGATATGGATTAACTTTTAATTAGTCGCGCTGGCTTTCTTGCTTGTTATTTAAGACTAACCTTTAGCTGTTGTGCAGTTTGGGCACAGCTGACCAGAATATGGGCATGTCCTGGGGGAAAATAAGGTGCGTCATAGGGAGAAACCGTGCTTCCTTTGCGAATTTCACCCTTATTAGACCCAAAGATCAATCAATATTTAGTGAAAACAAGGCTTTAAAAATGCCATGTAAAAACCTCCCAATTTTAGATCCCAATCTCTTTATTTTTTTATTCAGTCTCCCTACTTGGCTTTTGAAAAGTTGACAGGTGTGCCTTACACCCAGTTTTACAAAACTGCGGTAATTGTGCTAATATTATGGAATGAAAGGCAATTACGCATCAATGTACTGGTAAAGTTGCCAGTTAAAATTCCCTCTTAACACAAGCCAGTTTGGGGGTTTTAATGACTAATTGGCCTGTATTGCTGTCGGAAAATGAAAGACAAAAACACCAACTATCAACAAAGGAGACGCCAAAACATCAAGCTTTAAATTGTGTGGACAGTTATGATGTTGTTCAGCCAAAACACAAAACTAACATAGATTGATGATGATCGTAGGCAATCTATAATGAGAATTTTAGCCATTATTATTACCACTCTTTGTGAACATGTAAGTTATTCTGGTTATGTGCCTTGTACAGTTAAACGTGCATACCGTTTCATTAATATTACCTCAGTTTATAGGATCGTTTATATCATTGAATATGAGTAACTCATGAGCGTGTGATTCAACATAAATGAAACAGCTATTAAGGGCTAGCTGAAATGTTATCTGGAAGAATGCAATTTGATCAAAACTATGAATAAAGCAAAATGTGCATCTGTTTGGGAATAAATAAGAATTTAAATGACGCCATGTATGCTTTGCACTGTGTATGTACTGTACATTATAGTTCAGCCTGGTCTCCCAGGTGAACTCAACCGGCCCACAAATCATGAAGACTGTATTTACCTTTATTTAATTTCATGTTGTTGAAATCAGAAAATAGGCACATGCAAAATTATAACAAAATCAATCATAGTACTTGATAACAGTTTAATAAGTGTCGGGTCACCGAAAATGAATTTTTTTACATGCATCTGTCTTAGGACACAGAAAAAATATTTTTTCGTGTCCCAAGATTTACAGCCTTTACAGTAGTCAGCAAAAAGACTTAAAAACTGTCAAGTTTAGACATTGGCCCGCAGATAAGTCACCCCACCCCCCTTTCTTCCAGGCCTTTATTTTTTCCTAAATTATTTGGCTTATACGCGAGTATATATGGTATATTAGTGAAATCACTTAATACTGATTACATATATGCTTCTGTTTCAAAGAGCACAGATATAAAAAAAATGGAGAAAAGAATTCTTTTAATCAAAACAGGTTTAAAAAATTTAAATATCACCAAAATGATGGCAGTGGAAAAAGGGAACTGATTCCATATTGTGTCCTTTCAAATTTTTTTAATTGATATGCTTGTTGATTTTGAATTTGTGTCCCTAAAAATGTGTCAGTAATAATGCCAGTAATGTAATTTAAACACTAAATGGTATGTTTAGGTGTGCTATACTTTATGAGATAAATAACAATATGGACTTTCAATGAAGATTGTAGAGGATTCCTAATGTATTGCTTTGGACTGACTAACAGTGACTGCTATGCTACATTTGACTGAGTATTGTTACATTTAATTAAGTCACAAAACCACCTGGTTAAGATTGATCAGTTAAATGTGATCCATATACATTGACTCCGTCAATGCAATATAGCTGTTACTCTCTTGCTCCAGTGTAAAAATCACAAGTATTTACCCAGTACATTTAGTCATTTACTAAATCATTATAAAATTCATAATCCATAATGAATATAGTTTTACTTAAGATGGGGCGTTGTTAATAAATGGATTTCACTTGTTGCAGACTTTTCATCATCACTGTGTCTCAGTCTCATCTGAATATTCCAAATTTCATTTTTTGTCATAGTAATTTCCTGTAAATATAGTCCTTTGCTTACCTTAATAAAAATATATTATCAAGCTTAATCATATACATGGATTTTACTTTCATTTTGCTTAATTTATGCTACTTTGAAACAAATCAAGCTGGTTTAAGTACTATTACTTTATGCATATGTTTATGAGAGAATAATACTTAACACATCAAAAATTTCTTTTTTACAGTTAATTTTTATCCCCTCACCAGCAAAGTGGTTGGTGGGGATGTATATCGTTGTGCCAGTATGTTCATGTGTTCATTCATTCCTTTGGTTATGCCCTCAGTATCTTGGACACTTTCACCTATGCTCATGAAAATTGGTATGTGAATGCATCTCAGAATAACTGAACCATATAAAAACTACATCAACGTGACCCAGTTTTCATACTTGAATAACTTGTATTTTCAGTCATCCATTTAATATATCCTCAGTATCTTGTATTATATTTCACCTACTCTCAAGAATATTGGTATGTCAATGAATTTTCATGAATAACTCACTGATACCAAAATTAGGTCACTGTCACCTAATTTTTGCTTATAATTTTAGATATCTGTTTGAATCTTTATTAGGTCACTGTCACCTAATTTTTGCTTATAATTTTAGATATCTGTTTGAATCTTTATTGAGAGTAACTCGGCCATACTAAAAGTAGGTTGCAGTGACCTAATGTTCATTCTTGAGTAACTTTTTGTATTTTAACTATCTGTTTGTTTCACCAATAATATAAAAACCAACAGTCTTCTGTCTTGGAAATAGGTTTTTTATTAGCTTTACTGGTCATAGAGCAGGAGAGTTTACTGGATGGTTTGTTGTCCATCACCACAAATTTATTATTGCTACTGGGAAGAGTGCCATGAAACTGTACAAACACCTTCATCCCAAAGTTTGGTAGGTCCTAAATGAAAATGGTGCTGCTCAGACATCTTTATGTCACAACAGCATTCATCCTGAAAATCATGGTATCTCAACTCCTCTCAACAGATGACTGTATCAACATGGGGTTTTCACTGAAAGACTTCTTAAGATAGCTAGTTGGTACCAAATGAAAAATGGTGCCAATCCAGTGTCCAATAATTCTGTCATTTAGCCATCTTGAAAATCTCTCCTCCTGAACAGAAAGTGAAATCTAAATAGGGTTTTCACCAGAAGACTTCATTTGATGTCTAGTTGTTCCCAAAATGTAAATGGTTCCACTTGGATAACCAGCATGGCCACAACAGTAGCCATCTTGAAATCATGTTATTGCCACTCCTCTTGAATAGATGGTCATATTAAAATTCAGTTGTCATTGAAAAGTTTTTGCTGATGTCTAGTTGGTCAAAATGAAAATGGTGCCAATCTGATGTCCAATAGGGCTGCCATGGAAACCATCTTGAAAAATCTTTTTCTTGCTCCTGTTCCTGAAAAGAAAGTCATATTGGCATGGTGTTTTCACCAGAAGATGAATTATGATATCTCGTTCACCCTGAATGAAAATGGTGCCAATCTGCTCAAATATGGCTGCCACAATGAACATACTGAAAATCTTGTCACTGATTCTTCTGAATGTATGCTTATATGGACTTGGAGGTTTTCACCAAAAGTCCTCTAATGGTATCTAGTTTGTCCAGAATTAAAATGGTGTTGATTGTACATCAAATATGGCTTCTACAATTATGGCTGATTTTCTCTCAAAAATATCAGATGATTTCAATATTCAGCAGTTAAAAACAAGAAACTGGCTTATATTTAATTCTGGGATATTTTTTGAGATATGAGGGCATCAGTCTCCTCAATGGACTCTTGTTTATTTTGCTTTTACTTTCCATTTTCCAAGACAGACTGATGTGCATAAATCATGTGCAGAGAAGTGTTTGCCAACATTCTTTTAATGGTAAGACTGTTTTCAAGGGCTTACATACCATTTAGGAAGCAAAATATTACATACTTGGTTAGCCTGAGCATCCATCTTCACTTTCAGACAGCTGTTATTGTATTCCAGCATAAATAGTTTTTCAAATTGCCTTTTTTAGTCAGCTGCCTAAGTAGTTGTCAGAATTTATATATACATATTGTATTGTGTGTGTGTGATACTAACGCTTCTTTACTTCCAATCCCACATCGTAGCTCATCTTTGTCATTACATTCCATATTGGGCTTTATTTACTTCAGGTAACAAGCTACAATGTGGGATTGGAAATAAAGAACCTTTAGTAATAGGCATAAGATACACAATGTCTATTGAAATTTGGAAGATGGCATGGGTAATAGGAACAAGATACAAAATGTCTATTGAAATTTGGAAGATGGCATGGGTAATAGGCACAAGATACACAATGTCTATTGAAATTTGGAAGATGGCATGGGTAATAGGCACAAGATACACAAGGTCTATTGAAATTTGGAAGATGGCATGGGTAATAGGCACAAGATACAAATTGTCTATTGAAATTTGGAAGATGGCATGGGTAATAGGAACAAGATACAAAATGTCTATTGAAATTTGGAAGATGGCATGGGTAATAGGCACAAGATACACAATGTCTATTGAAATTTGGAAGATGGCATGGGTAATAGGCACAAGATACACAATGTCTATTGAAATTTGGAAGATGGCATGGGTAATAGGCCCAAGATACAAATTGTCTGTTGAAATTTGGAAGATGGCATGGGTAATAGGCACAAGATACACAATGTCTATTGAAATTTGGAAGATGGCATGGGTAATAGGCACAAGATACACAATGTCTATTGAAATTTGGAAGATGGCATGGGTAATAGGCACAAGATACACAATGTCTATTGAAATTTGGAAGATGGCATGGGTAATAGGCACAAGATACACAATGTCTATTGAAATTTGGAAGATGGCATAGGTAGTTGATTCACAAGGACAACTTGATTAGAACAGTGCCTATCTGGTTGAAGACAAATGTTCAGGCTAACCACATATATATCATATTCTGCTACCTAAATCAATGGTAAGTCCTGTAAATCACCCGCCATAAGGATGCTGACAAATTTCATACTTCTCTGAACACGATTTATGTGCATCATATTTTGTGATGGAAATGGACTGTAATAGCCAGATAATAAAAAGCTATTAACAAAGACAGAGGAAACTGTCTGCACTAATGTTGGATGGTTTACACTTTTGGACTGCACCAATTATCTTGTCATGTGCCTGATCAATAATATACATTTGGAAAATTAAATGTACTTTATCTAACAGGTCTGCATATAATTGTGTGGACCAATGGCAGAAATGCTTACTGCAGATAATGATTAGTGAGCAAACCAATGCTTTTTATGACCCACAGAAAGCTTTTTAAAAACTTGACATGAGCTACTTTTTTTCTAAAATGCCAGCACTAATTTGTTATCACAAATTAAAAGATCATAGATCATAACATTTTATCATTAAGTGAAGGATAACAGTATACATCCCTGCAATGCCCAGACTGGGATGTATATTGTCACCTACACTCTTTAACATTTTCCTGGAAACAATCAAGAGGATGCCTTGCAAGATCACAAGGTCTTTGTCAGCATTGAGGAGGAACAATCAGCAAACTTCTCTTCGCAGATCATATTGATGGCTTAGCAGGAGATGAAAAAGAACTGGCTGACTTGGTTGAGTACCTCGACACAACCTCCACAGCATACAGTATTGAGATTAGCACCAAAGACACCAAACTGATGATAAACAACACCGATGGCATCATTGCAGAGATAAAGGTCAATGGACAGAAGCTGGAAACAGTCACAAGTTTCAAGTACTTGGGATCAATTATTACAGATGAGGCTCCAAACCAGAACTACTTTGCAGGATTGCCAAGACATCATTGGCAATTAACAAGATTGAGACCAATATGGAAAGACACCAACATTGCTCTTAGTTCCAAAATAAAGCGGATGCATTCAATTGACATTTCCATTTTTCTGTATGCTTGTGAAACATGGACGCTCACATTAGATCTACAAAAATGGATTTGAACCTTCTAAATGAGATTCTGCCACAAGATCTTGGGCATCTCATACCATGTAACGAACAAAGAGGTCCAAAACAGGTTCCAGTGAGCCATCTCTTGACCACTGTGAAAAAAATGCAAACTAAAGTGGTACAGTTATGTCTCAGTTTCATCTGGACTGGCAAAAACAGTCTTGCAAGGCACATTGCAGGGGTGCAGAAGAAGAGGCAGTCAGAAAAAGAGGTGGGAAGATAACATTAAAGAGTGGACAGGCATGGGGTTTGGAGATTTCCAAATGGCAGTAGAGAACAGGGAAAGATGGAGAGAATTGGTTTTGAAGTCATCTTTGATGCCAGAGTGACCTCTTGGGTTATAGAATTGATGATGATGATGATGAATGATACAATCCAAAATGCCTTCTTTGTGTTACCAAACTTGATAGCTCGTGTCTGTTTGTGGTTCAAAACTTTTCAGCTAATGCCTCTTTGTGGTACCAAGCTTTATGGTTCATGTCTCTTGGTGGTACCAAGCTTTATAGCTCATGCCTCTTTGTGGTACCAGTCTTTATAGCTAATGCCTCTTTGTTGTACCAAGCTTTATAGCTAATGCTTCTTTATGGTATCAAGCTTTATAGCTAATGTTTATGTGGTACCAAGCTTTATAGCTAATGCCTCTTTGTGGTACCAAGCATTATTGCTCCTATCTGTTTGTGGGACCAAGCTTTATAGCTAATGTCTCTTTGTGGTTCCAAGCTTTATAGCTAATGCCTTTTTGTGGTACCAAGCTTGATAGCTAATGCCTCTTTGTGGTTCCAAGCATTATAGCTACTGCCTGTTTGTGGTATCAGTCTTTATAGCTAATGCATCTGTGGGACCAAGCTTTATAGCTAATGCCTCTTTGTGGTACCAAGCTTTATTGCTCTTACCTCTTTGTGGTACCAAGCTTAAAAGCTAATGCCTCTTTGTGGTTCCAAGCTTTATAGCTAATGCCTTTTTGTGGTACCAAGTTTTAAAGCTATGACCTCTTTGTGGTTCCAAGCTGTGTAGCTAATGTATTTTTGTTTTATGAAGCTTTATAACTAATGCCTCTTTGTGGTACCAAGCTTTATTACTCTTACCTCTTGGTGGGACCAAGCTTTATAGCTAATGCCTCTTTGAGGTACCAAGCTTTATAGCTAATGCCATTTTGTGGTACCAAGCATTATAGCTATGACCTCTTTGTGGTTCCAAGCTTTATAGCTAAAAAATGCCTTTGTGGTACCAAGCTTTATAGCTAATGCCTCTTTGATTTTTAAAGGATTTTTTGCAATCATAAAATTCACAAAATTGACATGCAATAAATGAAAGTGAATTTACATTTTTTATATGTATGTAATGCTATACATAAGTATCTGATGGTACCATTATTTTAAAAAAAAAAATTTTATTTCTCAGTTTTTTGTTTTCTTTGGTTAGCATACAGGTCACTCCTCATATTTGTCATGTATGGAAGTAGCTCATGGTTTTAACAATTCTATGATGCAAACTGTTCCATGGTTGTCTTGTTGTTTTCATATTTGTTGTTGTATTATTATCTGCACTCACTGCTGCGTTTCAAAGGATTGTATAATTTATTTACATTTTTATCTGTTATGTGTTGCAAAGTCTCCTGATCTTTCTAATGGAAATTTTCATAGCACAAAGTTTGAACTTTGATTTTAAAACACTAAAAAATTATTCACTTGTTTTATTACTCTTTCTTTTGGATTAACTTTATTATTAGAATGTTAACGTGCAGAAAATGTTGATTCAGGTATCAAAAGGGATCATTGATTTAGGTATCAAAAGGGAACATTAATTCAGGGTATCAAAAGGGATCATTGATTTAGGTATCAAAAGGGAATATTGATTCAGGTATCAAAAGGGAACATTAATTCAGGGTATCAAAAGAGAACATTGATTCAGGTATCAAAAGGGAACATCGATTCAGGTATCAGAAAGGAACATTGATTCAGGTATCTAAAGGGAGCATTGATTCAGGTATCAAAAGGGAACATTGATTAAGGTATCAAAAAGGAGCATAATTCAGGTATCAAAAGGGAGCATTGATTCAGGTATCAAAAGGGAACATTGATTCAGGTATCAAAAGAGAGAATTGATTCAGGTATCAAAAGGGAGCATTGATTCAGGTATCAAAAGAGAATATTGATTCAGGTATCAAACTCTGCTTTTTCATTTGAAGTAATTTAAAGAGTGCAGTTAAAATTTAGAGATGTAGAATCAGTAATCAAACATATTTTCTTTCTCATTTAGTAATTTTACAGAGTAAAATTTAAATCACAAAACTGGCAGATATTTTCAAACATTGATTCTTGTCCGTAGTTATCAAACGTGATATAATAGAACATGTTTATATGGAACCCCAAATGATGACCCATTCAAGCTTATTTGTTACATAGTTTTGGGAATAAGAAATACACTAATGCCTGAGTCAGGTTTCAGCTTGTCATTGTTGAAAAATGTTTTTCAGTTTGCATTTAGCAGGTCACATACAATAATGAGGGTCTCATTTAAGGTCATGCATGTCACAGTGAGGGTGTCATTTGAGGTCAAGAATGTCAGTGAGGGTGTCATTTAAGATCATGCATGTCACAGTGAGGGTGTCATGTACGATCATGCATGTCACAGCAAGGGTATCATTTAAGGTCAAGTATGTCACAGCTAGGGTATCATTTAAGGTCATGTATGTCACAGCTAGGGTATCATTTAAGGTCGAGTATGTCCCAGCTAGGTTATCATTTAAGGTCAAGCATGTCACAGTGAGAGTGTCATTTAAGGTCAAGTGTGTCACAATGAGGGTGTCATTTAAGGTCATGCATGTTACACTGCTGGCATCATTTAAGGTAAGCATGTCACAGTGAGGGTTTTATGCAAAGTCATGCATGTTAAAGGGAGGGTGTCATTTAAGGTCATGGATGTCACAACAAGGGTATCAATTAAGGTCATTGATGTATTATATTAAGCAGCATCCAAACCATCTTTATATTCTATATCAATATCTATAAAACCATTATTTTCTTTTCTGTATATTTTCTTATAGTTTCCCTTTAAAATCACTATAAGTTTGAAAAATATGGCTGGGTGACAATGTAAATGGCAAAGGAATAAAGCCTGTATTTTTGCATTTTGGACTGGTACAGGTTTTCCAATGAAAGCAAGATAATATTTGTCAGAGGCATGTGGCCTTTTTCATACAATAAGACTGGATCACTTCTCACATATGATGTCACAACTTACAAGAACATATACAGTAATAGATTCTTCAGACAACTATGTCTTCTTTATGCTGTTGCAGTTAATTCACACAGAAAAATGTGTCTGTCTTGTTTCTTTGCTTCTAGTTCACCAAATGGAATTACTTTAATGCTCTGTTTTGCACATGTACAAAATTATTGCCAATATTTCACTGAAATTTGTAAAACTTGCTTTTCATAAATATTCAAGAGATGCAGTTATTATGCCCCAGACAATTCATATTCATTACCTTAATACTCTTCAACTACAGCAGCATAGACCCAGATCTGCTTGAACATAATAGAGTTGGATCTGCAAATGCATTATGTGCTGGCATATCAGGGTCTCCACTGTTCTTGCAAACCAGTACTTCAAGCAGACAGTAGATTTTGATATGCCCAGACATTGTGTAATTGTCAGTGTCTATGTTGGTCACATTTAGGTGCCTGTTATACATCAGTCAATATGCTATGTTATAGCAGCCATGTTGTTTCCTTTAGAATGTAAACTTGACAATGTTCATAATTATCTTGATGAAAATTTATTTTATTTGAATTACATCCTTATTTTTGCTCAGTGAATTGTTTTCCAAAGAAATCTCAGTCATATGTGAAACAAATAATTCTACATTGTGTGATTCATTCTTTGTTAAAGTGACATTCCATTGGTCATAGTGGCAGCATTGCAATCATTGTATGATGTATTTACTTTGTTAGCGATAGCTGACTGAATTGTCAGTTTCGTAAATCACAAATGGAATTTTTACAGGGTTTATATTATAATTGTATCTGCATTGTTACCATAAGAATCATATGAGGATAATGACTGTTGTTTGATAGATGACATTAACAACATAGTTACTCTAGTTTCATTGCATCTGATACTATCAAATGAAAACATACACTACCATGACCCCCTTAAACTTTGTGTTAATCTATTTTTTGCTGAGCTTTGAAACCTCCTCATGATTTGGTATCTAATTGTTTTTCAGTATCGTCATGGTATATTAAACACATGTATAAATATATTTTTTAATAAAGATGCATATTCATTTTGTTGAAGTCTTCATATTTTTGTTGGTACAGATATTATTTTTGAAAGGGATGCACTCTTTCTCCCCGTCACAGACAGAGTAAAGACAAATAATTACAACACAGACTATGACCTATCAAATGCACATGTCCAATTATTTTCAGATGAAAATATAGATCAGCTACTTCCTCTGGCCATTAATACATTTAAATTAAAAATTTTGAATGACCTGAGGATGTCAGAAATGATCATGGGGACAACAACATTCTAACAGAACTCACACAGCCTCTGTTAGTTAAGCAAGCAATTCAAGATGCAGGAACTCCATGGAAACTACCTTTTCTATCTGCCCATTTCTCTCTCTGTCCATCCACTTCAGCGAGCCTGTCCATCTCACATTAGAACCGGTGTAACCCAACAGCTAGTTGTCATGATGTTGATGCCATTTAATATTTAAGCTGCCTATCCTGTGAACATTTGCCTTCAGTGGGTGTGATAGCCTTTCCTCCAGTTTTAGTTTGGTTTTGAACCTTTTTAACAAATCATGGATTTCACTTTGGCATTTGCATATAAGCAGTTTATCTCTGTACTGTTCAATATATAGCAGTATGCTAGCAGGTACATAAACTCGATGTAAATTTTTATTTTGGGGGTTGTCTATCTTTGTTTCCATCACAAAAGTGAGTTATGGCCCTTTATCCCCAAAACATAATATTATTAATGGTAATAATTGACATCAGAGATTTCTTATCACCAGTATGCCAGTATCTGTTTGCTGTCATAATATTTCAATGCAAAGGATTAATATTTCAACAATGTAATAGATTTATGACTAATTTCATTCTTTGGTGGGTATTTGTCAGTCCCCCTTTGCACTGAGTTGACCATGATCTTGCAACATCCACAGAAGTACTGCTATATTTTATGAAAGAAAGATGGAGAAAAATATCACCAATATCAACATCTTTGTCCACCAGCTGGCAGCGAGTCATAATTGTACACATGCATTTTAAATAGATTTGTTTGTCTTTTTTAGTTAATTGTTAATCATCTTGTTTGGCCCTCCCTTCTCCTAGCTCCTTAAAATTTTTAATTCTGACATCAAATTATCTTACCTGATTCAAATAAAAACCAACAATTTATTGTCCATTGTGACAGCACAAGAGACTGATATCTCCTTTGCTTCAAAATTGAGTGTACATAATTTGTTTTTATTATTTTTTTAACAATTCATTTTATGTTGGACACATTGTATTTGTTGAAAGAGAATTAATCATAACTGTTAAATAAATATTTTGTCACTAAAACTGTTCCAACTTTTTCCTACTTGCTCACAAAAGAGGCTTATGTTACGTGTAGGCTCATACAAAAGTGGCAAAGAAAAGAGTGAAGCCAACAAGCTTTGTAAATTTTAACAGAATAATTTATTTCCCTAGAAAACAAGGTAAAAATGTGAAAAAGGATTTACATTTTGTGAATCTAATCCAAAACTTAATCCTAGAATTTAAAAATATAAGTCCTATCACTGAAAAGTTCTAATTGAATCAAAGTTCAAATCCCGATGAAGTTCCAATATGGAAGGCAATGACGTCCGATGAGGTCGTTGAACTGATTTCAACAGTTCCTCATTGAATCACAATTTATAATGTTCCAGTTTAGAATCCCAGAATAATTTCCACTAAATGTCTTTGACCAAGAATTTTTATGATCACTGCTATTTTCCAGGGAATATAAATTATTTTAAATAAAAAACTCTTAACTTGAACTGGTCACAACACAAAATACCTCAGAGCTCTGGAGGTATTAATTTATGACTGACTGAAAACGCTAAAAACATCTGTTTTAACCCTCAATTTTAGATCACATGGTGGAGTCACGTGGTCACTTAGCTCGAACAACGCAGTAAAATAATATGTCAGTTAGCACGTAGGCTAGTATAGCCTTAGCTAAGAATCAATGATTCTTACACTGGAAATGAATTTTAAAAAAAGGTTGTTTACAACAGAGCTGACGCAAGCCAAGAATGACCTGGATTACGAACAATGATTTTCACTCTGTGTTTACCAATTCAGAACCAAGGTCAGGAACTAGGTCAGCTAAAAATATAATGTAGCAACACTTAATCAGGTCAAAATAGAAAACTGAATTTTCTGAAAAAAAGTCGTATCCAGTGAATAAAGTTATCATAACATGTAATGAAAATAAAAATAAAATAAAAAATTTTAAACTAACACACAAGTAATTTAATTACATATACGTAACACTTCCCCCATAAAGAAAAAGAAAGATTTATATAGTAAAGCTTTCTTTTTACCATATATAAATTATACATGAGGTAAAACAAAATTACATATGAAGAATTCTTATGAATTATACAAAGGTTACATGAAATAACATTTCTGTAAATGGGAAAGTGCATCTGCAATTAAATTGTCTTTTCCCTTCATGAACCTAATGTCAAGATTACATTCCTGTAACAAAAAACTCCACCTTAATAATCTTTGATTTTTGTTTTTCATCTTGTTGATGAAAGTAAGAGGGTTGTGATCACTAAACACAACAACCGGAGAAGGAGCTGAACTAAGGTAAACTTCAAAATGTTGTAATGCCAAAATTAAAGTCAAACATTCCTTCTCGATCATTGATAATTTCTTTGGTGCTTATTTAATTTCTTAGAAAAATAACACACTGGATGATCAACACCATTTCTATCTTCTTGAATCAATACTGCTCCAACCCCAACATCACTTGCATCAACAAATAGTTTAAAAGATTTATTGAAATTTGGAGCTGTAAGAACTGGTGCACTTTTAAGTATGGCTTTCAACCTATCAAAAGCTTCCTGACATTTTTCAGTCCAAAGAAACTTATTTTTCTTGCTCAACAAGTTTGTCAGGGGTTCAGCAATATTTGAAAAATTGGAACAAAATTTCCAATAGTACCCAGCCATACCTAAAAATCGCATCAGTTGCTTTTTACTGACAGGCACAGGGAATTGAGAGATAGCCTTAACCTTAGCATCTATAGGTTTAACTTGTCCATATCCCACTATATGTCCTAGAAAAGTTACACAAGCACGGCAGAATTCACTTTTAGATAAATTAATTGTCAAACTTGCATCACTGAGTCTGTCAAAGAATTTCCAAATTGTTTCTAGCTGTTCTTTCCAGGTGTCGTTGTAGAAGATGACATCACAATTATCCAGACCAGAGGTAATCATATTCATCAAACGTTGAAAGGTACTTGGGGAACCCTTCATCCCGAGCTGCATTACTTTATATTGATAGAGTCCATCTGGAGTCATGAATGCCGAAATTTCCTTTGCCCTTTCCGTTAGTGGAATTTGCCAAAATCCTTTCAGAATGTCAAATTCGGTGACATATTTGGCATTTCCAATTTTATCAATACAGTCATCAATTCTTGGTAATGGAAATGAATCTGTTTTTGTCACACTGTTCACCCTCCTATAATCAGTGCACATACGGAAAGTTTTATCCGGTTTCGGAACAAGTATACATGGTGAACTCCAGTCACTTTTGCTGGGCTCTATCAAATCATTCTCCAACAAATACTGAATTTACTTTTCCAAGTATTCCTGTTTGAGAGGGTTCATCCTGTATGGGTGTTGTTTCACAGGATTGGAATTTACAATTTCAACGTCATGAAAAATTATCTTTGTCCTCGTAGGAACATCTGGAAATAAGTGCTCATATTTAAATAATAACTGTTTAAGTTCATTCCTTTCTTGTTGTTGCAAATGCGAAAGTTTCTGGTCCAGATTATTCATAATTTCCGAATTCCGAAGATTTGTCGCTCCAAAATCAGTAGAGTCCGATTGAATTTTATCACTTACATCCTCAGTAATGGGACAGGTACAACTAAATTAATTGCATGATTTACCTGGCTATCTCTCTCAATATACTCCTTTAACATGTTTATGTGGCAAAGTTGTTTTTATTTTCGCCTCCCAGGAGTATTTATGATGTAATTAATATCATTTACTTTCTTTTCAACCGTGTACGGAACATAATACTTGGCCTGAAGGGGATTTTGTGGAAGGGGCATGAGAACCAGAACTCTATCACCAGGCTGAAAACTCCTTTCCTTTGAATTTTTATCATACCTTAATTTCATTTTTAACTGAGTAGAATGCAGATTCGCTCTTGCGACCTCACAAGCCTTTGACAACTTACACTTAAAATTAGAAACATAATCAAGAAGATTAAGTTTCAGTATCTTCATTAAAAAGAAGTTTCTCTTTCAACAACTTCAATGGTCCACGCATAGTGTGTCCAAAAACTAGTTCAAAGGGACTGAATCCTAAAGATTCTTGAACTGACTCCTAACAGCAAACAAAAGTAAATGAATGCCTTCATCTCAATCTTTACCCGTATCAAAGCAATATGATGGAATCATATTCTTCAAAGTCTGTTGAAATCTTTCTAAAGCCCCTTGGCTCTCAGTGTGATAGGCAGAAGATTATTGTTGAATGTCTAATTCATACATAACCTGCTGGAAAATTCCAGACATAAAATTTGACCCTTGATCCGATTGGACAGATTTGGGAAGGCCAAATTGAGTTTAAAAAAGCTTTATCAAAGCTTTTACTATAGTTTTAGTTTAAATATTCTTCAAAGGAATTGCCTCTGGGAACCTTCTTGACACGCACATTATGGTCAACAAATATTGGTTGCCTGACTGGGTCTTAGGTAAGGGACAACACAAACTACCATAAATCTGCTAAATGGTTCGTCAAATGCAGGAATTGGTTGCAGATGAGCCTTAGGTATCTTCTGATTGGGTTTTCCTATCATTTGACAAGTATGACAAGATCTACAGTATTTACAAACATCACTTGGCCAATAAAAGTGAGTCGAGATCTTGTGATAAATCTTATTAATCTCTAAATGACCTGCCAGAGGAGTTTCATGGGCCAAACTAAGTATTTCCTGTCTGTAAGATTTTGGAACTACAATTTGATAGCTCACTGATCACTCGTCACCAGAGGTACCTCGGGAGGTCTCCATTTTCTCATAAGAATTCCATTTTTAATGAAATAACAGACAGGTACTTCAGTGGCTTTCGTTTCACTAATGGCCCTCTGAAACTAACAGGAGATCACAGGATCTTTTTCCTGTTCGACGACAAGTGATTGTCGTTTCTCACCCTGATTAGAAAAAAGAGAATGAGTAGTTAAAAGAGGATCAAAGTGATCAATACCTTTTGATTGATCCAACCAAGGAATTAAAGTGACCCCATCAAAAGCCTGACCAATACATGTGTCAGCTAAAGGAATATTTTCCTTATCGAATTCATTCTCAAGAGCTTTCCTTGCCATAGCTCTGGTAACTGCACAAGCTGGGTATAAATCAGGGAATTCTTTTTCGATAGGATCAACTTTTTGATCCAAACAAGGATTGTCAGTTACAAGTGGATTAACCACAATCTTGTCTCCAGCTAGGTAGTTGCCTGGCAACAAATGAATGCCCTGAAAGGGCAAAGAAGACATATTCTGACTGTCACAGATCCTGAAACTAAGCCTGATGACAAATTTACACAATGGAGAGAAACATAACAAACCGCACTCCACTCCCTGAATGAGAACACTCTTATTAGAAGAAGACTTCTCAGAAAAAGGTTAAGTACCTGATAATAAAAGACTCTGAGAAGCTCCTGTATCCCTTACAATTTTAATAGGGATAGGATTGGCCAAATCACCCAAGAGTGATATAGAACCCTTCGACATGAATGGTTCATAATATAATTCTCCATAATAAAATCAGACTGGGGTTTATGAGACCCAACAAATGTATTGCTTTCAGTACATGACTGTGACCTTGACTTCTTAGAAATAAGAGAATTTGGGATAGGTCTATCTTGATTCTGATGCTTATATTTCAATTTGAAACAATCAGAAATAACGTGTCCTTTCTTCTTGCAATAGGTACACGTAGGAAGAGACAAGGATTTTGAATCAATCTTATCAGAAGCTTGATTTTTAAAAGTTGTACCAGACTGAGTTTTAGAAGGAGTCGTATTAGGCTGAAATACCTTTCTAGCAGTAGACTGCTAAGTGAAAGACTTGCGTACAACAGAAACTTCATGAGTTAGGAAATACTTATCAGCAGCACGAGCAGCATTTTCCAAGGTTTCGATCTGATGCTCTTCAAGATAAGTCTTAATGTTGCTATGGACACATTTCATGAACGCTTCAAGTAATACAAGTTGTTCGAGACTTTCATAATCATGTTCAACTTTCTCGGCTAAGCACCATCTATCAAATAACTGCTCTTTTTCTCATGCGAATTCGACATGAGTTTGTCCAGCATCTTTTTTATAGTTCCTAAATATAACCCTTTAAGATACATTCTTTAACCAAATCATAGTCAGCACTTTGCTATACTGACATTGAATGGTAAATATCACTAGCTTTACGAATAAGTACACATTGTAGTAATTGAGTCCAATGCTCCCTTGGCCATTTCAAATTTTCAGCGACTTTTTCAAAACGAGGAAAATATTTGTCTACTTCTTTTTCTCTGAAAAGGGGCACTAACCTAATATTCTTTGTAATATCAAAACTTGAATTTGTATGTGAAGTGGGATCGTGCTTTTCACTTGCCAGCTCTATTTCTTTTAACTTAATTTGAAATTCCCTTTCATCCTTCTCTCTTTGGGCATATCTCTCTCTCTCTCTCTCTCTCTCTCTCTCTCTCTCTCTCTCTCTCTCTCTCTCTCTCTCTCTCTCTCTCTCTCTCTCTCTCTCTCTCTCCGATTGTAAATGCATTTGTTCTTTCTGTAACTCCAATTGCATTTGTTTATCTTTCTCTCTCTGTCTCCTGTCTCTCTTTCTCCTCTTTCTCAAATTGTAACTTCATTTGTGTCTCTCTCTCCTCTTTCTCAAATTGCAACTGCTATTGTTTTTCTTCTTTCTGTAAATGCATTTGTTCTTTTTCTTTTTCCAATTGCAGCTGCATTTGTTTCTCTTCTTTATCTTTCTGAAGTTTCAGCTTCCTTAACTCTAATTCCATCTTGTATTTTAATTTTAATTTCTATACTTTTATGTCAGAGTCTGATACAGACTTACTGATCGAACCCAAAACACTTTTATCCAAAACAGTCTTTTCAACCAAATACTGAATCAAAATGTTTTTAATTTCTTGCTTCGTGAAGGAAGATTTCGCCTCAGAAAGATCGTATTTTCTGGCAAGTTCAAGCAATTCATCTTTTTTCAAACTATCCAACTGCTCCTGAGTAGAACTAGAAAGAAAAGTCTCCACTTTTGATGATATTGTGAAAAAGCCTGTTGATTTCACTAAAAATTTCAAACAAAATGTGAAATAATACTTGGGATTTCAAAACTAGGGGAATTTAAATTTCAGAACAACAATTTTCTGAAATATTTTTACCAAAATTCATATATCCCGGACGAGCCTCCAATTTTTCTTTGTTACGTGTAGGCTCATACAAAAGTAACAAAGAAAAGAGTGAAGCCAACAAGCTTTGTAAATTTTAACAGAATAATTTATTTCCCTAGAAAACAAAGTAAAAATATGAAAAAGAACTTACGGTTTGTGAATTTAATCCAAAACTTAATCCTAGAATTTAAAAATATAAGCCCTATCTCTAAAAAGTTCTAATTGAATCAAAGTTCGAATCCCGATGAAGTTCTAATATGGAAGGCAATGACGTCCGATGAGGTCGTTGAACTGATTTCAACAGTTCCTCGTTGAATCACAATTTATAATGTTCCAGTTTAGAATCCCAGAATAATTTCCACTAAATGTCTTTGACCAAGAATTTTTATGATCACTGCTATTTTCCAGGGAATATAAATTATTTTAAATAAAAAACTCTTAACTTGAACTGGTCACAACACAAAATACCTCTGAGCTCTGGAGGTATTAATTTATGACTGACTGAAAACACTAAAAACATCTGTTTTAACCCTCAATTTTAGATCACATGGTGGAGTCACGTGGTCACTTAGCTCGAACAATGCAGTAAAATAATATGTCAGTTAGCACGTAGGCTAGTATAGCCTTAGCTAAGAATCAATGATTCCCACAAAGGAAATGAATTTTTTTTAAAAAAGGTTGTTTACAACAGAGCTGACGCAAGCCAAGAATGACCTTCATTACGACCAATGATTTCCACTCAGTGTTTACCAATTCATAACAAAAGTCAGGAACTAGGTCAGCTAAAAAATATAATGTAGCAACACTACTGCGTTTTAATCTGGTCAAAACAGAAAACTAAATTTTCCGAAAAAAAAAGTCATATCCAGTGAATAAAGTTATCATAACATGTAATGAAAAAAAAAAAAAAAAAAATTAAAACTAATACACAAGTAATTTAATTACATATACGTAACATTTAGTACCCAAGTACTTTAATAATACAATGGCAATCTTCAATGCAAAATAGCTGCATGACACTCTTTAAACAAGATTTATTTCTTTATTTTTTAGAAGACATAAATGTAACAACGATAATAAATGCACTTTGATAATACAATAAAAGGATTGACTGTAAATTATGTGAAATTCAACCCATAATAAGGATAATGTCAATCTTATTTATGTGACGCTTCTGCACATCAGTCCTACGCATCAGATCTCTGACTGCAGTGGTGGAAACAGATACCGCTGTGTCAGTTGGCTATTTAAACTGGTTCTAAGTAGCCTAGCCTGAAGGATCTCATATTGTTTCTGTAATTTGTTGGAAATTATTCTTGAGATACTCACTTACGTAATCAACTATGTGATGACCCCAAGCATACTTAAAAATGGCTCACTTCTGAATTGAGACACCATCCATTACCGAGCAGTTTATTGAAAGATGATAAGATTGTAAATGAGGACCAAGGATATATATCTATACTCAGACGTATGAAGATTGCCTGCATAACAAAGAAACACAGGCATTCATACAGACAGAAAAGTCTTCACCGTCTGTTGGGAACAAAAATTAGAAAAAAAATTTAAAGATATACCTTATTAATTTTCCCATTTGTTTATTCTTTGTTTCTTTTGTGGAGAAATTTTGAACAAATGAAGATAATATTTCAGAATCCTATATCTTTCATTTCCTTTCTCCATTATTCTTTAATTTTTCAGACTCAAATTCGTTTTCGACCTTTTCTACATGAAATATATTTGTATGAGTGAGGGAAAATATTCACCAATCCTCTTTTCCTTGTCTCAGGATGAAAGCAATTAGCAGCAGGGACGGTGAACCCTACAACTTTTTGCTCGAGTCCGTTAACAAAAATAAAGGTTCCTACAGAGGCTGAAAAAACAATGTCAATAACTCTAAACCAAAGCCTCTAACCGAGTATATTTCGATACGGTTGAAAACGAATAATAAATCTTTTGGGTTAGCTCATTTTTGTTATTCCATCGTCGACGTATTTTGTTTTTATTTTATAGTGCGTTTCGTTTACTCGCTGGGTCGCTCAATTTTTGTCGTTCACCGTCCCTGCTGCTGTAATTAACCAAAGATTTTATCCAGACCTATACGATATCTAGATCTTGGGTCATGTAAATTTATTGTAATAAATCCGAACGGAACAGCTTGTGCTTTTGAAAAGAAGTTTTTAAACTTGATCATGTCCATATCCCCTGAACACCAAGTAAAATAAATATTTTGTAAGGTATAATTATCTACTCCATTAAACACGACTAAAATATTGCAGTTGTCTCTGATCACTTTAGGTATTTGTGTATATCGTTGTGTAACATAAATCACGTCTGTATTCTTGTGTCTACCTCGAGAAAATATTCTAGCTGGATTTGTTTGTCTGTCCAGCATAACGTCATCGTACACTACTAAATTATTAATAAATCCATCTAGGTCATCTACAGATGGGGCTTCATCAATATCGGTAATAAAGTCAACAACATCATTGTCGTCTTTATTCAGCAATTTTACATTTTCATTAAAATCTTTAAGTACTTCGTAATACCGTTGATCATCTACAGATGGTGCTACCAAATATAGTTTATCCCACTTCAGCCATCTCATTATTAGATTAAGTAATAATTGTGTTTTGCATGATCCAGATGAGCCTATTATAATCATTGTGATAGAATTAAGTAGCGCTGGATGGTGCTTTACTGGTTCTTGTTTTCGTGTCGCTGAGAAGTCAATTATATCCATATAATAAATAATATGAATTTATATTGTGTTCGATGTAGGGCACCTACCCATACCACTGGATTAACAACAATAACAACAAAAAATAAAAGACGTACAATTACAGGCAAATGTGTAGAATGTGGTACAAAAAAATAGAAATTTATTTCATCGACGAAGAACGGTGGAGATATTGCTGCTTCATTAGGGAAATTACCAGGAACTCCATGGGATAAATACCCCGGTGAGAAACATCTTCCTGGATATAATTATTGTGGTCCCGGAACTCGACTTGATATCCGACTTGATGATCAAGATCAACCAAGACCAGGAGAGTATCCAATAAATAAGATTGATCAAGCGTGTCATGTTCATGATGTTGCGTATAAAAGTAAAGATTTACAACAACGGCAACTCGCAGATGTAAAATTGATTCACGCATTAAATTCTATACCCAATAAAACTGTTAGAGAAAAACTCGCTAGTTTTCTAGTAAAAACTGCCATGAAAGGTAAAATAATGCTAGGGGCTGGTAATTAATTATATAACTATTATAACGGAATCCATTTATTATAGCCCAAGAGGATATTGGAGAGGCAGAGCAGCGATTACTAAACTTGCTGAAGCAGCAAAAGTCTCACGTTCTGTTGCTGCAGCGTGGTTGGCACGACAGGCAATATGGCAGATTTATCTACCACCACCTAAAAAAATTCAGTACGCACATTTTGATGTCAGCACCCCTAATGAAGTTCATCAAGCAGATATTTTATTTTTACCACACGATACTATTAAAACCCGTAGACGTCAATCACGCACATACAAATACGCATTAACTGTCGTTGACGTTGCAAGTAGATATAAAGAAGCGGAACCATTATCAACAAAGACAGCATCTGAAGTTGCATCTGCGTTTGAGCGAATTTATCAACGTGGTGGTCTACAATGGCCACAATTATTATAGGTTGATCCTGGCAAAGAATTTCTTGGTGCGGTATTATCGTTGATGAAAAAACATAATGTTCAAATCAGACGAGGACATACTGAAATTCATCGTGATCAGGCAATCGTTGAACGATTTAATCGAACACTTGCTGAGCGGTTATTTGGATATCAATATGCAAGGGAAATATCTATTGACTTTAAATCCGGTGAGAGATCTCGTGAATGGGTTGCAAGATTACCAAGTGTGATAGCTGCGTTAAATAATGAAATTACTCGTGCAACTTCCATGAAACCTTCTAATGTGATCACAAAAAAATATATACCAATACAAAGACGTGAATCTTCCTCTCAACCAGTATTAGGTAATGTAACTGTAAGATATTTATATGAACCTGGTGAACTTGAAGGTGGTAAAAAAAGAGCAACTGATCCTATCTGGAGTGTGACTACACATACAATTTCTAGCGTGGTTAGATCCACTGGTAGACCTGCAATCTACAGACTGGATTCGACGGTTCCTCAACGTGGATTTGTACGTGAACAATTACAAGTAATTCCTAAAGACACACAATTACCACCACCTTCACTTATGTAAATTAGCACCTCTACGTCGATTGCATTCAAGACAGGTTAGCATCACATTATCACGTATATGACCAAGATCACTATTAATTCTGTCTACGGTAAATTGTCTAGGATTATTATTCGAATACTGCCATAACATTATTGTGTTACAGCTTGCACAATGATTATTATGTCGTTGTTTTAGTGTTATAATAAATTCAGTATCAATATCAAAATCACGATTATTTTTTTTGTCACATTGTTTATAACCAGATAGTTTTTTTCTTATTATGTCATTGCTAACAGTTTGATTATTATTTTCTGTAAAATTCATAATAACCCTATGTAGTTGAGATATTCTTCTGACTCGAGATACTGCGAGATAGACTAAATTTGACCATTCGATCCGATCATCGACAATCCAGATATTTTGTATCAGAAATAGTTAATCCCTGTGACGAATGAATCGTTATAGCGTATCCTAACGTCCACGGTGATTTATTCATACTCAGCGCATTCTCAACAACATTAATATCGACTAAAACAATATCATTCAAGACAAGATTTTGTATTCCACCACCAGGAATTTCAACTTCAATGTTCTGTCGTCGAGCATCTGCTGGGCGATGACATAATGGTACAGGCAGATCTGAAAACTTTTCTTTATGTAACAGAAATAATTTCTCCTGTAGTTCATCACGAACTATCTTTCTACTTGCAACTATTAAATCAGCGGGATTCCATAAATTTAGAAATCATTCATAGTAGTTTCTGGAATTACTCCTCGCATTATTTCATATTGTATTTTATCGGGTTGTAGTCTGATTAACCTTTTAAACTCCTTCAGCGGTTCATCAATAGCTCTATGGTCATCATTTATTTCTTCATAATAATCTACATTATTCTTCAGCCATTCATGTGGAGACTGACCAACAAAGGGTGGTGGTTGACCATAATCGCCACACATAATTATAGCAGTATTCTTTGTTAATAACCAATCAAGAAATATTTTTAATATTTCTAACGGTACTGTGTCTACATCGTCCCATATAATATATTTAGGTATATATTTCTCGCCCATTCGCTCAGGAGTCCATACATCTCCACACCATCTGAAGAAACTATGATAAGTACATGATTTTACTCCTCGTTCCTTTATTTCCCTGGCAAGTTTATATGTAGGTGTTAAAACAATTATATCTGAATTATTATTCATGAATAATTTAATCGCACGTGTTGTTTTACCTGAACCACCGCATCCGTTAAGATAAACAGTCTTATGTCTAGCCACAGGATCATATACAGATGGTGCTGATGACTTTGATGCTTGATTATTATTTTTGTAATATATTTCCTTAATTTCAACGTCGGCAGATTCAGAATAACTAAATATATTCTCCTGTTTTATTCTCCATGATCCCCATTCACCATTACCAAGCAGCGGTTTTAACAAATCCGTATATTTTTTATTTATGTAGAACGAATCCGTAGCAACTCTGACAGCATCACGAGGAAATCTATTTATCATAGACAATAGATTTATAGAAACATATGCCAACATCGATGATCTTAAATGAGTAAATTGCGGTGAGTCACCATCAAGATAGCTCACAATTGTACCTAGTTTGGTTCCGTCTGATAAATAAGCATTACTTCGATTTATAAATGTGTTTTTTTCGTTGTATCAGCGATTATAAAATCGAGTTCAGCATCGTCCATAATTAATCTTGTACAGTGTCGTTTATGATCATATGATCCTCCATGTGTAAATTTACCGATTATCTTTCTACCAAGATCTTTTGCAAGTTTCTCATCGTGATCGTCTCTGCATTTACGTATATTATTAGTAATTTTAATAATGTCATCTTCATTAAGATCAGGGAATTCTTTCCTGGCACCATCAATATTAAATCTATCCGGTTTTGGTAACCAAACTTGCTTCTGTGACCAATACGATATAATTGCTTCACTCACCTGTAAGAATATTAAAATTCCAGCATCAATCATATACCGTAATAGTACTATTGGAACCCAACATTTTTCTGAAAAATGTCTTCCAAACCAAGCATAAGTAATCGGATGGAGATTTTCTGTAAACTCGAATGATTCTATATATGCGAATCCGGTTAAGTCAAAATCTGGTAAGGGTCCGTTTATTGCAACTCTGGTCATCTCGTGTGATGGATGTCCGAATCTCTTAAAGTATCTAGAACATTCTCCGTATCCAAGAAAACTTCCAGGATAACACGCTGCCATATCAACGGAGATAACGTCATTATACTTATATTTAGTATTCCACAATCTTCCGTGTCCATATTCTACGCAGCTTTTATGGATATCTTCAAGAAATTCCGATCGTGTTGGTTTCCATAAATTTTTCTCCTGAGCAAAGTGAGCCGCTACAGATGGAACAGTAAAACAATTATTTAATAATTCTCCAACCTTGATATCGTCTGAAGTGTATTTTAATGCTAGTTTTTTCATTTCCTCGTGTAGAGATTCTGTACGATAAATATCTCCACCAGACCGTACAAACTGATCGTAATAATCATATTCTGAACTTTGAAACAACCAAACAGACACAGGATCACTTCTACTGATATTTCTGATAAAAAAAAATATATGACCATTATAAAATTTAACCGTTCTGTCTCGTGGAAATATTGTTACTGCCATGGTCCATGCATGTGCATTATGATCGATGATTGTTATAGGATTACCATTTTTTATATATTTCGGTTTGTACAACATTTCTCCGGTTAGTGTTTGTACTGCTATCGGAAATCTTAATTTCTTCTCTAGCACAGCAATATCTTTAATAGATGCTCCAGTATCTTTAACAGCTTCTGCCCACGTATTTATTTTTTTACGTCGTAAATCTGTTAAACCATTACCACGTATCGCATTTATGAAATGTTCTGTAACTCGTTCAGCTACACAGTTTATTCTTGACTCTGACAGTCTCATTGGTTTGAGATCCCCAACGTCAGGTTTATTATTCAGCGGATATATTGCATATACAACCGCAGTCACAGGGTATCTGCGTTCATAATACGGTTTGTCAACACCGGTTAGTATTCCGGGTTTAGATTTATTACTCAAAAGAACAATATTATTTCCCGACTGTATGCAGACTGGATCACGCTTGTCACGAATAATCCAAGTATCTTCTTCTGTATTTACAATAAATTTTATTAAAATTAAATATTTTTGATCATCAAGGTGATTAATAATTGCTTTTCCTCGTTCGTCATTCATCATATTAGTAACATTTCCGACTCTGAATGTTGACCAGACATGAGCAGCACCATCATTACGAAACTCCTTCTTTGCTTCACGGATACGCTCTGTTATATCCTCATTCGTTAAAGCTATATCTTGCATTAAAGCACTAAATTTATATTCTGATAGTCTGTCAAGATCAAATCTTGCTCTATGTGGTTTTATTGCCGATAATTTGTTCATGTAATTAAGACAAGTATTTAAATTAAATTTTAGTATATATATAATGATTGAAACAAAGAACAAATGTGCTTGGCTTAAAATCGGACATACTATTTCTTGTAATAAATCGTGAGTGAACAAATACTGCGGAAATCATGCGCAAAGTATCAAAAATGGAAGTACAGGACCAATACCGTGCATTAAATGCGGTATTGGAGTAAGAGGAAAAACTCAATTGTGTTTAAAATGTGGGGGAAAAAAATACAGGGAATTAAAACGATATTATGACAAAACAAATAATACTTTGACATTGTCAGGTAAATCTCCTATAAAAACCGTAGAAGATTATCTGGCCAGATTTCAAAACAATGATTTAAACAAATAATATTATATATATAATGACTCAGACAGATCAGACTCAAAACGAATTTGTGGCGCATCCTATAATAAAAAATTATGAAGAATCATGAGATGGTGTGATCAGAAACTGCAGATTGAAAAACCAGTCGGTAATCTTGATAAATTTGGTTATTTTAGATTCAATACCAGTAAAAATAAATGTTATTTATCACATAGGTTCATATTCGAATGTTTTTATGGGGTCATCAAAGATGGACTTGAAGTTGATCACATTGATGGAAATCCCAAAAATAATCATCTATGTAACCTGCAAGCTATTACACAGAGTCAGAATTCTGCACGTGGAAATACAGGAAGGTGTAAAGTATTTAAAAAGAGAGCTATTAAAGCCATAAATACAGAAACAGGCCAAGAAATAACTTTTCCATCAATAAATGCAGCTGCCAGATATTTTTGCATATATCCACGATCGGTACAATTTGTCGCAAATAAAACATGCAAGTCTGCATATTCAAAAAAGTACGATCAGCGGATAATATTTGAATATATCTAACTCTGTCTTCCTAACTTAAAAAAACCTAACAAAAAACCAGGATAAATAAATATTTTTTTTACTGTATAGTTCGACTCTGTCAATTTTGCCAGGGGTTTTGTTTAGTCCCTGACTCTGTCAAAGGTCCACCTTCACTGTCGCTGCTCTCAGTGTCACTTTCACTTTTGACAGAATCAAATAACATAATTTTTCTCAATTGCATTACACGATTGTCCACAATCTTCTTTTTCTCGTATTCACGAGATAGTTCGGATCTAATCTTTTTGATTGAACGTGCAAGAGGTGCAAATAGCTTCACCTGTGTGTCGTTTACCATTGCCAAGGATTCTAACATAGATTGATAAATTAACTTCACGAATCTATAATTCGAAGGTAATGTGTATTTATTCTCGAATTTTCGTTGTTGTAATAATTCAAAATCGCACATAATTTTTTGAGGATCAAGATTATCAGATATTTTTATTCCGTCATGTTTTAATTTTTAATAGCGGAAATAATAGCATTAATATTTTCTTCGTTCATTATATATTTTATTTATTTATTTAAAATAAAATCAACTTTGACTTTTGACCTTGACTTGCCTTTTGGCTTGACCCTTGACCTTTCTGACTTTGTCTTTTGTATATGTTAGGTTGACTTGGCCTTTTATATATTATTATTATTATTATTATTATTATTATTATTATTATTATTATTATTATTATTATTATGTTATATTATTAAAAATATCAAAAATAATCAGTAGCATCCTAAGCGGTTACCCGTCACTGGGCCCCTTGATAGCCTTTGTGCCTTTCATGGGGTCCTTTTTGCATGATGATGTCTTTGCTATGACCGTTATTGGCACCCCATGTCCTGTTTCTTCTTCATTCTTTCTGAATGTTCTTTCAAATGAGGTAGAGAGTTCAGGCATGCAACTGATTATTTTAGGGAGCTTTTGCATAGACACATCCCCCAGCGAATCACTAAACGAAACGAAACTTTAGAGATTCAGAGGACTGTCTAGGCATTGCGAATTCAATAACACCCCACCCAACCCCAACCAAATCAAACCCCGGGGTAAGTGCAAAACGCACTCATTTAACGTGATGAGGGGGTATTGAAATGGCAACGTTCCGAATACTGTCGACACTCGTCAGCCACAGGAATCGAACCACGGCCGTCAGAATCATAGTCCCAACGATATAACACTGAGCCATTTTTCCGATTAGACATATAGACCTTTTAAAATTATTATGTAGTTAACCCAACACTGAATAAGCAGGCAAATTACGTACGACCAATATACTGAATAAAATCACAATTATTGTAGAACTGTGGCGTAGATTTGCTTAATTTACAAACATAATTCATAAAATAATCGCACATTACATTTTCTGTATAGGTTATCCGTTCGTTAACTTAAAATACGTGTATACAGGTGTGTTTATGAGAGCTAAAAATAACTCTGATTTGTAATTACGCACTTGCATAAACCGACATGATTTAAAGTCATCACAGTCAAAAGGTGCATAAATATCCTTTTCTATTACAAATTACTGCTCCAGTGACAGCTAATTACTAACGGAGAACAAATAAATCGCTAAATAATTAAAGAAAATAAGATATATTCGCGGTATTATGAGCTGACGTAGCGACGAGGGAGGTAACTGCTTAATTTACTCTACAGAGTACAGAGTTATCTCGCTTCATTATATATACAATTGCTTTAATCATAGGAATTGATTATTATTCAGATTTTAGTAAACTGCCCATCAGATAAAGAAATGTATGACCATTTCATTAACAATAGTACCATTTAGCCCATCAGATAAAGAAATTTGTAACTATTTCATTAACAATAGTACCTATTTACTTATCAGATAAAGAAATTTCTAACTATTTCATGAATCAGAGTATATATTTACTCATCAGATTATGAAAAATCAGTAAAAAAAAAATATATTATTTCAGAATCAGATTATTTTTTTCCCTTGATTATATCAGGAAATATTTACTCGGACGTTCTACGAGCGTACATATAGATTAATATTTAGTGATTCCCCTCTTAAATCCAAAATGTATCCTGTCTGGTCAGTAAGCTTGAAATTTATTCTTGACAATAATGGATTATGTACACGTAGATAAACTGGATTAATTGGCTCAGATACAATTAACCACCCTGGGGGCATTTGAGGACTAAATGAATATAATATATACCCTTGTTGAGCTTGAGTGGATTTTTCAAGATCTACTTGATAGCTGTCATCAATTACATCACATACTAAATTGACTGCGATCGTTGATGTTATATTAACAATACCAGGTGAGATATGGCGGCCTCCACCATGTGGATCATTATTATATTTAAGAATGGTTGGTGTAAGTATTAATTTTTTCCATGAATCACATATTCTTTAAAAGTGTTCATCAATAAGATCATTAACTGATTTCTTTAGCTCTTCATAGTTAAATCCTGGAATTACAAATGTTGGTAGTTGTTCTCTTGTAATTCCATAATATTTAAGAAACACTGTTGTAAACGAACGATTGAGTGGAACACGCTGAATTGGATCGTCTTCAGTAACTATGTAATTTGTAATATATGTAGTTCTGGATGGATTTATTAAATGTTTTTCTCTATCAACGATAACTCTATTCATAAACTCTAGGTCTGAAGCAACTTGATTCAAATGTTGTATTGTTTCAATTATTTGATTTTTTAAATCATCGTTGTACGAAACATTAATGCTTGAAAATACATTTCGTAGATTATTAACTACACGTTCATGTTCAGATTTAATTGTATTGGCATATGAATTTATTAAATCAACATCAAGAGTCACTATTTTGCCTTTTTTACCATCAATTGTTTTTATGAAATAGTCTTCTACTCCATCTATATAATGTATAACTCTTTTATCGCCTAAATATTTTTGCCATGGATAAGCATCTGTTACTTTTCGATATTCTGGAAGTTTTATCAATATTCTCTTATCCGTAACGAAATCAGATCGTTGTGGTTCTGGTGGTCCTTGATAAACCGGTGGAATATATATCTGGCCAGCCTAATACTGATCCAATCGAACTTTGATAAATATCTACAGAATAATCAGGAGAATTTATTTCAATTGCTGCTGATAATGTTGGTTCGTAGGCAGTAATTGCTATTTTTGATTCTTTTCCTGTAATAGATTTAATTCTGCGTTGGAACTCATCATTGATTTGTTCTATTTGATAACTGCCTGTTGGAATAGCAACTACTTGCCAGTCAGGAGTTCCATCAGGTTTATTTTTATTAGCGAATACTAATGAATTATTTGGCTGTAGTCCACCAAATGGTTTTGATCTAATATTAGGCCAGCTATAATAAACTCGTAATTGTGATAGGGCTATTTCTCTTGCAGGAATTGCGGTTGGAAAGTTAACGCTAAACTCAGGATTGGTCGAACTTAATGAGATCATCGTAATTTTTGACGGTGTTGTATTAGTGACGATCTGTTGAAGTAATTCTCTTGACGCTGCCGAAGACTCAGTCATTATTATTATTGTTATTATTTAATTCGTCTTGGTTATTGTGAGTGACTTTGTCACCAAAATCGTTAGCGATTCTGAATGCTTCATCATAGGTTTTCATTATCGTTGCGAACTCCTCATCAGATATTTTACCATCGCTGAGATACAAGGAAATATATGACGATAATTTAGAATACGCCGCTGCTGCTGTGTATAATTTTATTATATACTCGTGTAATTTAGTATTTGTACATGTAGCTATCTTCTTAGCTATAATACTGAGAACGCCTGCGATAGTCGTTGAAGTTGAAACGACAATTGTTACAACTGCAGGCGCTGTCATTGTTATTGTTGATAATAATAATCCAGCCCCAGCAACAATAGCGGAAACTGAGTAAACAATTATATCAATAACAACCATACGTCTGCGATATTTTTTTTACTTTTATTGTATAATCGTCGATTATATTTTTTTAATTCAGTCTGACATTTACACACTTGATTATATCTATGACGTTAAACGTCGATGTAGGACTGGGGCCCTTGGTTTTGATTCATTATACTTAATGACGTTAAGTGACTAATTGAGGAGTTTCAGCTACAAATTCCAAACACCACCAGTAAGACGTTGCGATTATTGTTTGATCATCTGCTTCCAGTAAAAATATTTCTTCAGCATCTTTATTTAACGCTATAGATACAACTCCAGAGAAAGCATCAGTTGAATGACGCCACGGAAATGTTGTAGCATAAATTTTAAGCTTTGCAGAGCTAAAGATAGACAGTCTATACACACCAGTAACTTCTGCGGTATGTTTGATAGTGTTATTTTGCTGTGACCATGTTGCTAATCCTGATGCTACTGTATACACGATATTTTTAATTTGTCCTTGTGGAATTTTAATCAGATTAGTTTTTTGAACAATATTAGGTATTCCACTGACAATGTCGTTGAGTTTCATGTTAACGTCGGCTAGTTTTATGTCAACGTTTGGTTGTTCCCCAAAAAATTCTTTAATGGTTTTGTTTATGTTTCTACGAAAATTTAAAAACGTTTCTACATGTCTAGAAAAAGTATTACTGAGTGTATCTAACGAAGTTGTTATTGGAATTTCCTTATCATCGACGTATTTCTTCGTTGCGGCATCAAAATCATATTCTGGTGTTCTAAGATTATTAATACCATTGTTGTTCATATTGAGAAATGCACCCATTATACCGCCGTTGACAAATACGTACTTAGATTCTTGATCATCGACATATTTTTTTGTTGCTGCGTCTGTATCTGCGGCTGGGTTTCCAAGGTCTATAATTTTATTTCGATTCATGATAATGTGACCCGTGAATGAATCACCAACTTTTTTGACATAATCGTTGACTGACGTACCTGAATTTTGTATTTTACCTTGATCAGTAAAAGTAACGATATTATTAGTAACCGCTCTAGGAATTCGTATGAGTACATCTGGCAGTTGTATATTACTTGTCTTTAATCGTCCTTGTTTATCCTGAAAAACAAGACTTCATTTTGATCCACACTTGTAATATTTAATAAATCGTCAATCTCATTTCTGAGCTGGTCAAGAGTTGCATATTTAGATAAATCACCTTGCTGCTGAGCTTTACCACGAGAAGATCTTCCGTAAATATCCACCATTATATTTACTAATGTCTGTTTAAATGTGACAACGTAGTATATTCATGCACGACTTTATGAGGTGGGTTTGTTGATTTTGATACAGCATCAAGTACGTTAAGTACTTCTCGACCACATATTGGTGGATCAGTTAATGTTTGTGTTGGTAACGTTGAATACCAGATTGGAATACTTTGCTTGCTGCTAACATAATGCAGAAATTCTTTTGGTGGTGCTAATCCATATGAATCAAAATAAATAATTCCACGTGGATCAATTACATATCCAACCCAATGAGTGCCACGACCAGAGTTTTTATCGAGATTAATAATACCGGTTTCAATATTGTTTGATTTTTTTTGGTAATTGATCACTCATAAAAACACCTCTGAAGTTTTTTATTTTTAATTTTTTAGCAGCATCGAGTAAATCAAAATTAGACATAAGCAGAATCAATGAACCCTTTCCGTACCATGAATATGGGGTTCCTGGCAATCTTAGACCCTTCCCCTTTTTTTTGTAAGATTTTATTCCCTGACCCGTTGCTTTCTTTAATGCCATTCCAGCAGCGGTTCCAACAGTGCCTAATGCAGCTGCTTTTGCAACAGCTGGGGCCGCAGCGGCTATTAATGCTGGTATAGCTGCAAGAAGTGGAAATATACCACCCGTCTTAGCGATGTCTTTAATGGCGCCCGCAGAAAGATTAAGTTTTACACCTTTATTTGATTTTTTGGCTTCATTGAAGTTTCTGAACTGACGTTCTGTAAGAGATAATTTATTTGCACCAGTCATCTGTTCTCTTTTTAGCTATATTTTTAATCCACAGTTATTTTTTGATGCTGATTGTAGTCTTTTAATCTGACCAGGAGTCAGACTAACACTAACGTAATTATATGACATTATAATATTATGAGCGATCTAATTATATGTTTTCTACTGGAGCATCAACGACTCTCATGCGACCACCAACACCTTCAAGCAACATTGATTTATCGCTGAGTATAACGGCTATTGCTCTGTAATTGGCAATAGCTCCTATTGTCACACGAGCTCGAAAATGTATATCTACAACAGATTGTCTAAACAAATCTAAGTGTTCGAGTGAAAAGTAATAAATTGGATATAAGGTTGTAAAATCTAACTGCGATATTTGTAAACCAGTATCAACATTCTGATCATGCCCCATAAACGACATAAGACGATGATATGCACGTGCTACATGATTTTGATCGAAATTCAGTAATACATCCTCGGATGGTTCTTGATGTCCATTTATCCTCAACGAAACCTCAGAAACACCAAGATTATTAAATATCATAATACTACGTGTTTGATCATTTACCCGTGCAGCATCTTGAAATGCAATAAATATATGTCGTGGTGCGGCTATTCCTTGCTGAGAGGCTATTTGCCATGTAAATAAACCATTAATGTTACTCTGGATAGAATCTGTGGTCATTGTTAACCATGATAACATCAATTTACCACCACTGCTCATGAAAGCAAGTAACCGATCTTCTTCAGATATTGATGGAGTCATTACTGGCATCCATAATGAAAGTTTTATAAGAATTACTTTACCAGCATCACCAGCGGGTCGCCATATTGTATCATTGTCAGTTGCTTTTTGTACAAGTACAACTGTGTGCTTAGCTCCGAAAATGACTTTTCTGACATTTCTACAGAATCCAAAGATATGTGATAGTGGAATCGCACATGAAAACGCTCTTCTATTACCTCGTAACATTGCTCGACGTGATCTAAATCCTAAGTTGAAATCTGGATCTACATTAATAATCATACTTTGTACATCAGCGTTGGCGTTTCTGGCAAAATTTCTTGGTTGTCCTATTTCATATTGTTGATATTCTGGAGAATTAGAAGTATCTTTTACAAACATCATTGATGGACCAGTTGATCTTGAATAATCATCGCTGTATCTTGCAAGACCAAGTATTGTTGTAGCAACGTCAACGTCTTTCTGAATTGATTCAATATTTTTTCCGTCAATCATATACGTAGCGCTATCAAATAACGCCATAATACCATTATTAACAAAACCGACACCAACATCGTCTCCATATGCTACTGGTACTGCAGGATTAGCAATATTTAAAATTTCACCTTCTACTTCAATAAATGCTTCAGCGGGTAAGAAATACCTACTTGTATCTTGAACCTGAAGTTCAATTCGTCCACGCTGATCTGGAATTCGTGCGTCATAAGAATAATATTGATAATCACGCACGGACTCATCTTTGAGTATTGGTGCGTCCATGTCAAATGCGGGATCAGATACACGTTTGAACATCTTTATTATATTTGCTATCGTCTAACACGAAGACCACTTCGGGAAGTGAGACCACTTCCTGCTATCAGACTAGCGGTTATATTTTTTTCTTTTTCTGACATTGGTACACTAGCCAACTCTGCTAGTTTTTGATTAGCAACTTGATTTATTATTTTACTAATATTTGCGGGTATTACTTCAGTGCTGACCAGTTTCACCGGTGGCTGAGGTTTTCGTCGTATTAATCGTGCTAGTCTATCTTTGATTGCTGAGAATGCTTTACTAGCAACATCACCAACAACACCAATACCTTTTTCACGAACAACATCAATAGCTTTCATTCCCAGTTGCTTTGCAATCGGTATTGCTTTTGGGGCTATCCTTCTAAATAGACCCTGAACAACATCACCTAGTCCATCTCCGTAGGTTGTTTTGTATACTGGTAATCGTGAATTTATTACCCTGACCATGTTTGGTCCACGTTGAGTACTATGTACGATCATTTTATTATAGTAACTATATCTAATTATATTTAATCACTATGGTAGTCATCGGCGATTTCATTAATGAGAGACCGATACACATTAATATCCATGATACCGCCTGTAAATAATCATTTATAAAAAGCAGATATCTCATTAATTATTTCTGGAGAATTATTACCAGCTCGTTTTCCTCCGATGAGGATTTCTAGTCTTTCAACATCGGAGAGAACGCTGTTTGGGCAAGTAATAAAACCACTTCCTTGATTAGTAAGGCCTCTTCCAGTTGCGCTACCAGAAGAGATGCCTAACGAAATTTTTCTTACTCCCTCTTCCTTTTTTTCTATTTCTGCTTTCAATGCTTCTCTTTTTACTCTTTTATACTCTATTTCAATTATTTTCATTTCATCTTTTATTCTTTTTATTTCTTGTTCTTCTAATTCTTTTTTTGATTTTTCATACTCTATTAATTTTTTTCCCATTTCCTCCGTTTTCCTTATTATTTCTCTTTCTTCTTTTGAAGGTATAACTGGAGATGGGTAGAATCTTCTTTTACGTAATTCCTCATCTCTTTCTAGTTCTATTGATTTATTAATCAATGATTGTTTTTCAAGTAATTCTTTATATCTTTCTCGTAATTCAGTAATAGGCGTAACCGGTTTTTCTGGCGGTGTAGGAGTCATTTCTCTATGTGGTGGTGATGGTTGTAATGGTGGTGGTAGTTCCAATGTTGTTTGAGGATCTGTTTGTGTTCTTTTTGTATATTTTCGTTTTGGTCTTGCTGCTTCTTCCTGTTTTGCTCTTTTCCTTTCTGCTCTTTCTTGTTTTCTCTGTTCTCCAAGTTGTTTTGCTTTTTCTTTTTTTGATTGGATTAAATTATCAATTTCATTAACATAATCTTGATATAATGGATCATTATTTTTAACTTTTTCAACATCATAAAGTATACGATATAATGATTTTTGCCATTGTTCACGAGTTTTAATATCATTAGCGTGTTCAGGTTTCATTAATTTACCTCTTTGACTAAAACCATCCACAGCAAACACAGCTAATTGTTGTGTGTCTTTAATGTCATTCTTAATTACTTTAATAGTATCTTCATTAAATTTATTTAACAGTTCAGCATTACTTATTGCAGGACTCTTTTGTTTAGGGGCTGGCGCTTCAGCGATTGCAGGTTGAGCAGCAGCAGCTATATCAGCTGGAAGTCCCCGTAAAATCCTTTTTGTCTGTTTTGTTCTTTCTGCTATTTTTGTAGTTGCTTCAGCAGTTTTTTCTAAAGCAGGAAGAAGACCTATAGTAGTTTCTGTAATGGGTTTAAATAATTGTTTTGTATCCTCTTCAAATTCAACTTGAGATTCCTGACGTGATTGTAGTTGTTGCTTGACAGAATCACGGACAGGTAAATATTTTTTAATTGCTTCTAGTCGCTCTCGAGCTAATCTAGCTGAATGTGGTTCTCCAATATTCATTATTGATAATATTTATAATAGTTGTTTAATTTACAGCAGCAGGGACGGTGAACGACAAAAATTGAGCGACCCAGCGAGTAAACGAAACGCACTATAAAATAAAAACAAAATACGTCGACGATGGAATAACAAAAATGAGCTAACCCAAAAGATTTATTATTCGTTTTCAACCGTATGGAAGTATACTCGGTTAGAGGCTTTGGTTTAGAGTTATTGACATTGTTTTTTCAGCCTCTGTAGGAACCTTTATTTTTGTTAACGGACTCGAGCAAAAAGTTGTAGGGTTCACCGTCCCTGCTGCTCAATTCAATACAAATCCGTTCACATCTTACCCTCCTTACACCATTATTCTTATCTCGTACATGAAAAATGTTGAGACAATTTGTGTAAAGTCAAGAGGGTTTCTTCTCTTTCCTTTTTTAATCTTTCTTTCACACTTAATTTCTTTCTTTCTTTGGCTTTGTTGTATACATGTTTTAGAAAGAAACAAAGCACACCTGACATGCAGGCATGGAGAGTTGCTGAATTCTACTTGTTCTCTCCCTTGTTAAAGAGAGGCAACTCTGTCTACCTACAAAATGGCCGCAGAAGGACTGGTAGCACGACTATGTGATACAATAGGCTGCCAAAACAGCGCAAAACTACAATGTCCGACATGTATCAAGCTCGGAATCCAGGGATCGTACTTTTGTTCTCAGGTTATTAATCGATACAATACTGCATATCTGCCATATCACGGAGATCGTTATTATATTGCTGTTATGCTCCGGCCATTCGTTCTTCGGCCGTTTGGTGTTCTTTCTTTCTTCGATAGGCCTAACACAGCGGTAATGCTGGATCGCGTCAGCTTCATCGAAGATTTACTCATACTTCGGACTTGAGATTCCCTGCGCATGAAAGAAAGATACACAAGAAAAGATATATATAAACTGTAAATGATCTGTTAATCTCTGCATCCAAGCCGCAGGCACTTGTTTCCGGGTAAACTAATGTGTACACTGACTAATTATAGTACAAGTCACAAGGGTCATGTAGGCATTCAACACCGATTATTTCAGTAATGGGTGTTATTTTTTTAGAATTTGATTCTACATACCTTTAAGTGGCAAGTATTCACTTATTTGGATTCGTATACATCCATATTCCTTTGGAAGGTCATTATTTAGACGCCACGATACAGCAAAATCAATGTTAAAGTACGTAAACATTTTTGGACAAAATGAACTTAAAGGTATGATCCAGTACAATCCAGCTTGAATGTTGCACACTGTGATGTCACAATTAAAGCTACGCATATTGATAAACAAATTCATAATACCCTCGATTGAGACAATTCCACTCTATGCGCTCTTATGTTGCCCCAAGTTTGGTACATGGCCACCATTGTAAGAGTCCATAGCGATAGATAATTTTAGTCTGGAAGTTTCTTGGTGACAGTTAAGGTGCAGAGCATTCAATAATCAGGATTGACTGACTTTTGGTTACAGACAATTAGTGTTAAATTTTAAAAGTACAATTTATATTTAATTTAAAATGAGTAAATGTGCATACATGACTCATGTGACTTGTACTATAATTGGTGAGTGTACACATTAGTTTACCCTTTAATTAAGTGCCTGTGATCCAAGCATCCTTGCCAGAATGTTTGTTGCAGTGTTGTGTTTTAATGCACTTCCCATTAATATACTGTGTTCCAGTCAGAAATTTCTTAGAAGTATAGGAGTAAAGGCACTTTCTTGTGAGAAGGGACCTTTGTCATCAGTTGCAAAGTCATCATGATATGTATAATTTCACAACAGAGCTCAAAGAAAAAATTCTTTTGACACTGGCCCCAGGCTGGTGACTTAAATAAACTCACAAGCCCTGACTGAAATTCCACAGGCCTGGACAGTTCATATCTGTCAACTGCAAGCCGGGAGAAGAACCTCACGATTTTGGAGGTATTTCCACACTTACCTCCTGATCTTATAATATCTCCCGATTTTTCGCAGAGAACTTCTGATTATTACATTATGTCTGTCAATTTTCATTGCTCAAAAAAAACCCCAACAAAACAACCCATACATATATAGATATATTGTATACAATCCATAGATACCATATTCTATCACTTGTGAATACTGCTGTGACCAAATAATTTGTATCACACTACAAAGTTTTTTCTTCAGTAAATAGAATGTTAAGATTAAACATTATTCACATAAATTTCAGCTTGTCAGACCCCTACAACAGTACTATATTTAAAAAAAAAGTTAACAAAAATGTCACCCATTAGTTTCAATCCCATGAATGATCACTGTGAATGCTGATATTTTCTCTGCCAACAAAATTGCATATCCATTTTCACCAAAGAAATTCAGCCAGTAAACACCTGGCATTCCTCTACCGTATATGTAAACTTTAATTACCATGATTAAATTAAAAGAAGGAATAAAACAAAATATACCAAGCAGTATATGTGCCCCCAAAGAACTAATTCAGAGTAAATATTTTATTTAGTAAACAGTGTTACATGCCTTAAGAGTTAAACCTAAGGAAATAAGGAGGGATATAAAATGTGGGAAAAACAGTTGCCATATGTACGGTAACTTGTGACTGCAGATTTGAACTGTTAAAATGAAGTCCTAGGCATCATAAGTTACAACAAAATATGGCATCATTTATTTGCCAGTCAATTGCTAGTGCTTATATACACACTGTATCACATGGTTTCTTTGAAAGTATGTCCGAAGGGCAGTCCTTTTCACAAGTTAAATACAGTGATAAGGATTAATTGTTAATTAGTCACACTGGCCGTATGCTCATGTACTAGCTGTTATGCAGTTTAGCCACAGCTGACCAGAATATGAAAATGGGGGCTTGTCCTGGGGGAAAATAAGGTATCTCACCAGGAGAAATGGCACGTCCCATGGGTGCACGCACATTGGGCAAGGAGTGGGGACAGTAGTCACCTCTCCCAATTTCACCTTTAAACATGTTTTGGCCAACATCCATAAAATTTTCATCACTGCATTACATGTCCCCACCCCACCCCACCCAAAAAAAGTTTCTGTGGGCGCCTCTGGTGCCTCCTTTGAGAATTTCACCCTTATTGGACCTGGAAGATTGGTCAGTATTTATTGACACCGTTGCTTAAAAAATGCAATGTAAAAACCTCCCTATTTTCTGTCCCAGTCTCACTATTTTATTTGTTATTCTCCCTACTTTGCTTTTGAAAAGTTGACAGGTATGCTGGACTCCAGTTTTCACAAGCCCAAAATTTCCCCTTTTTTAATATTGTCACACAACATTGCAATAGCTACAATTCGAATATAAATTTAATAATAATGAATTACGCTTGAACACTGTTCCATTAACTGACATGATCATGCTTTGCGTTATATATATGCAGTAAAATCCGACTTCAAAGAACCATTGCCGCTGTTCACAAACTTGTCAAAAATATAATACATAGCGGCTTAAACATTCTCATTCTTGGAAATAATATGTAATAACTTTAAATTTGTTCTTATACATGCATATGTCATCTCTTTGATTGACCTATAATGGCTTGTTCCACTTCCTGATCCTACCTATGCAGATTAGCACAATGGATTCACCCACTGCAACGTTCAACACATCTCACTAGCTATTGTTAATGTGAAACTTGGATTTTATTCCCAACCTTTTTTCCTTTAATTGCTGCTATTTAAACTGCCCAAGGAATAGTTTTATATCAGTTCCAGTCATTACAGATTACCGTTTATACATACGACGTGTAACAGACATAGACCAAAATTTTTTTTTGTTTTTGTTTTTTAAAGATTACTGAAAATTGTGTTTTCTCAAAATATGACAGTGTCAGGATGTTTGGGAGTACAAAATCATATTTATAGCAAAGCTTCAATTTGATTAAAATCAGATCTTAATTTCACGTAGGACAGTGGTAATCTGATTTAGATTGTACTGTGTTATGCATCATTGCATGTATGTCAACATCATGAAAGTACATTTACTCATTTCATCAGCGTGATCAAAGTTTCATCATGCAAACTATTTTTTTTTTCAACAAGCCCGATGGGCACCTCACTAATACAAGATGGGCCAGAACTAAATTTGAGAGGCGTCAGGCTGTCAGATTTTTTTAGCTCTGCATAATGAAAAAAATCAAATTTAACAGTATGGACAGACATTCCTTTTTTTTAATTTGAGAACTTCCATTTTATATAATTAAGATTATATTGTAATCATTGTCATTAAGGAATGACACTTCAGCAATTAATTGTACAATATAAGATGCCTCCCCTGATTTGTGTATTGTAGAGTGACCTAAAGAACACAAATATCAGGGGAGGTGTTTTACATTGCAGGAATCATCAACAATGTAAATAATAATTATGAATAAATAATAACACTTATTAAGGAACAAAGGAAAGAGTATATCTCTAATTAAATTCCTGTCACCACCAGTTACTGTTTATGTGGTGGTTTAATAAAAACATCAATTCTTAAATATAAATTATCCTATATGACAAAACCACAGTTATAAGACTCTAAACTCCCATTGTTTGCGTGGTGGTAGCAGTGTTCAGCAAATCTGATAGCCTGGCGCCCAAGGCCCTTCAGATTTCAGATCGGGCCCCTGCTGTACTCTAGGTGAGGTGCCTGTCGAACTTGTCAAATAAAATAAAATCTAATTTGCCTGAGAAATTTCGATCACGTTGATGAAATGCGTTATTTTCAGGATATTTGAAGACTAGTAAATTATTAATATTTATCCCCATGTATGCCCCTTACCATTATGAAGATCTCTACTTATCATACATCTATTGAAAGCTCTGAACTTTGTGTACAAAGCAAAGCATGTGACCTGTGAATCGGGAATAGATTGCCTGGGTTACTTTAACTAGTGCTCACATGGCTTTAACATACATGTATATGTGATTTTAAAATACCATTTTGGATAAGTATGTACTAGAAACCAGCCACAACTAGTGTAGTAGATTCTTGAACTGTCCCATCAATTGTTGCAACCAGTGCAATGATGCATGGCAGCCTAATGGGATTTAATGCTAGTGTGTATACATGACAAGTTGTTAATTGGTTAATTGGTTGTTGTAATCTAGAGAGTGGCCAAAGGCAGGATGGTTTTTGAGGTATTGTAAGTAATAAAGGGATCAATTATGGTCATGTTGGCTCTTGTCTTTGATTATAAAAATCAGCCCACCTTTTTTGGAGTTGTTGAGATCAGCAAAATCGCTTACGTTGAGTATTTTGATTTTTTTAAAATGTTCTTGTGTAATTGCTATTGTGTTGTTCTAGGTGTTTGAAGTTAAGGTGTTTGAATAATAATTCAGCTGCTCCATGCGCACACTTACTCGTTTTGACCTTATTTTCTTCTTAAATGATTTATTTGCAATCAAGATATCCTTGTGAATTATGCATTTTGTTAGTAGAATTCTTCAGATTTTGCTCTCTGTATATCTTTGTATATAATGTATATGATATATTCAGAAAAGCAGGCTAGGTCAAATACTGCTTGTATATTGCAGCTGAGGTAACAGACCCAAGCCAAAAATGGAAAGTGTCAGTCTAGTGACAGTCATGAATGTACTGTAGGCACTGTTCTAACCTTGTTGTCACATTTGTTAATGTATCAAACATACTGTAGGCATTGTTCTAACCATGTTTTTGTCGCATTTGTTAATGTATCAAATGTACTGTAGGCGCTGTTCTAACCATGTATCAAAACATACAAGTGGAGGATTTAATAGGTCTACCTCAGCACTTCACTGCAAAAATGAAATAGACTGGTATGGCTGTTTCTTGACAAAAAAAAGTGTGTTTTTGCAGCACCATTTTTATCAATAACAGACTCTGAAAAGTTGGACAATATTATAATATATATTAGCATTACATAGAAAGTACAGTTTGGTGGTGCAAGTGACATGCCATTCTACTTCATGATGCATATATTTTATCTCCATGTTCATAGTGGCTGATGTAATATCAGTGGCTGGGGTTCTGTCTCTTTTTATAGTTTTGATGCATTATTTTCTGTTGTTATCACCAGTAGATACACAAACCATCATTAGTTATTCATTCCACTCCAAAACATGGCTTGCCACAGGGACCTGTATCAGATACATGGCAGGCAGTGATGATTAGCAAAGAAATTAAGTGAAAAAAGTCTACTTTCTTGGGAGAGTTTGAATGGTAATGTTTTCCAGCTTTTGTAATTTTCAAGCCAGGAAAATTAGTGTTTTTCACACTGCATTTATTTATCATAGGTGTAATCCCATGAAAAACTGTTATGAAATTGTAAGGTTTAAAGCTTATTCCTTAATGTGGCAGATAGAACAATTCAAGTCATCTCTGGGTTAGTGAATTAAAATGAGAAAGGTGCTTCTAAGCAGGACTACTTGCAGTAATTCAATGCCACATGGTGTTAAATTCCAGTAGAATATTTTTTGCAGTCAATTAACCAAGTGATTTGAGATTAAAAAACAATTAAAACAACCAGTTTAGTTAAAAGGCATGTCAAAACTGATGTAGTTTTTATGAAGCTGCTGATTTTGCAAATCAAGGCAGTATAAGGGTGCTCTGGTGGATGCACTGATTTAATTTATCACAATGTCAAGTCAGGGATCATTGTCTGCCAGATATGTTCATTAGTGCATGTTCAGAAAATCATTACCCAGGCAAGCTCCATGAGGTTTTAATAGTACCCAGAACTAGTTCCTTGACATTTTTGTTCATTCCTGGAGAGACCACTCTGGTGGCCTAGTGGTTAGAGTGTTCGCCTCAGATGTGGGAGGTCATGTGTTCAATCCCCAGCCGAGTCATACCAAAGACTTATCAGAATGGTACTAACAGCTGCCTTGCTTGGCACTCAGCATTAAGAGGTTAGCGTTAGGACTGGTTGGCCCGGTGTCAGGATTATGTGACTGGGTGGGACATCATGCTACATGTCTGTGGCATGATGCCCCAGTGCTAGATATCACTATGATCCGCCACACTGCAGACATCGTAGCGATATGACTGAAAAATTGTCAAAGTTACGTTAAAAATCCAAATCACACACACACAAACACACATTCCTGGAGAGTTGTAGTAGCTCATTTGGTAGAACAACAGACTCATAAGCAACAGGTCCCAGTTTCAGTACCAACACAGGCCAGCCTGGATGAGCTACCTTGCAGTACACACACACACACACACACACACATTCACTTTTTTTCATGTTCCTTGAACAAACTTTGCGAATGGCTTGCACTAAGGGTAATAATGCAACCAATAGATTCTTGAGGTCAGAGATCTTGGTAAGTCTAATGGTTTCTGCACAAGAAATTTAGTTCAAGAGCACATACCTTGACCAAAAGTCCATGTTGAGACCCATGAATCATTTATCAAACTCACCCTACTAGTCCCACAAAGAGGACTATTAAATATGGGACAGATATATAATGTGATGTTCACGTTATTATTAACTTTTTTTAAGCAGAAACATTGAGAGCACAGTTTAGTAAAAGTCTTGAGAGGTAGACATTGAAATATTGTATGCATGTGCATCAGTGGATGATCGAAGTAAATGTGTATGCCATTATAGCAGTGTTTCAAATTGTTTTACAGTTTTGAATTGTTGGGGACTTTTAATGGTTTGTAGTGTGGGCATTCATGTTTTTCAAACACACAATTAGTTTTCCTTATTTTAGCTAGCTTTGTTTGTGATTTGATGGCAATTTTAACACATTGTTTGCGATATATCATGTCAAGGAAAAGGAAACAGTGCTTTTCCCCAAAATACACCAAGGCAGCCTGTTTGAAATACATCTTTTGAATTACAAGTCAGATGCCCTGCCAGATAAGCTAATACAGCATGCTGTTTTAGTTAGGCCTGACTTCATGTATTGTATAGTTTGTCAAGCAATCACATTTAAAAATTACCATAATATTCATTTCTGTAAATTTCAGACCTGCTTCAAAGGCTTTTGGGAGGAGCATAAAAAGATTCATAAGAAAGCAAGTAAGTTTTTTTTCATTTAATCAGTATGCTGCCTAGTCAAAAGCCTTAGTTTAGTTCATACTGTCAAGTTCATAGTGTTAAATATGGTTTCAGAGACAATGCCGTCTGCTTTTCTGAAACAAATAAGAAAGATATAAATTGCTTATAATTCTGAAAGTTTATACATTTCTAAAAGAAAATATTAATTTGAAAGTGGAAGTTTGTTATTATATAGTGAAACTTGAGAAAATTGGGGATTGAGAGAACCAGTCTTTCTGCCTATGCAGCTATTTGTTTGGGTTCCACCTTCTTTTATAGAGGATATTGTCTTATTGTGAATGACATATCAACATGGGATTTCAGCAGAAGACTTCTTTGCATATCTAGTTGGATAAAAATGGTTCCACCTGGACATCCAATATGGCACATCAGCCATCTTGAAAGTATTGCTGTCACTTCACCTGAATGGATGGTCAATTCAGCATAAGTTTTCACTAAAAGACTTATAATGTCTAGTTGGTCTTAAAAAAAATGGTACTAGTCTGACATCCAGTATGGCCACCACAGCAGCCATCTTGAAAATCTTGTCATTGCCACTTCTCCTGAACAAAAATAATCCCATCATGATGGAGGTTTTATCATCACAAATATATTCTACCAGTTCCACAGATACATCAGCAGTAAAGCTCAGTCTGTCACTGTAAAACCACAGTTACTGTCCTTGAATCTTCCCCTTAATTTTTTCTATTCTAAAAATTAATGGTAAAAATATTAATTGTAATTTGCTTTAATACCTTACAAATTTGTTACACTTTTAACAGGAAAATGTTCTTTGCTGAAGAATTAGATGACTTAGACGGAAAAAACAGACTATGTTTATGGAATAATGGTGTAAAATATATTAGAGGACAAAACTTCATTATCATGTGCATATTTGTGGTGTACTAAATATTTCAGGACAAAAACTGATTATTGTTTATATGGGCTAATGTCATGCAAAAATATTAGAGGATGAAAACTGTTGGGGGTTTTTTTGTATGGATTAATGGTATACAAAACATTAGCAAGTAAGTACCATTACAAATGTTACAGTACTTACATGTTAATAAACTTTCTTCATTGAATAAGAAGATATGCTATCAGGTGATAGCTAAAATTATCAGACCATTCCATTATGGTGCCATGTAGCTAAAAATTATCAGACCATTCTATTAATGTGTAATGTAGCTAAAAATTATCAGACCATTCCATTATGGTGTAATGTTTGGTATTTTTGTTTTCAGAAGCAGAAAAAGTACAGGATGAAATCAGGGAACTTCAGAGTCTTTTTGCAGGATTCCGATTTACAGGGGATTTAAGACCAGGCAAAGTTGTAAGAAATGGCAGCCATGCTGAATACATAATACATTAACTTTATGTATATTGAAGCTTTTAAAGATAGATGGACTGAAATTGATGTCAGCAAGACCAAAGCACTAGTTAGGTTCTTTGATCATCAGTTAACCATAACACCTTGTACCACTTAATTATCCTTTACAGTCATGTACACACACCTTTTCTCTATGTAAGATTCTAATTACCCTATGTCCTAATGGTGTCATGTGTAAACAAACTCAATTTGATGCATTTCCTGATGGGATTGAATGGGGTTAATCAGTGCCATGGTGATTCAGACAAGTAATTTTAAATGATAATACAAATAAATTAGGGGCTTACAAAACTGAATTAAAATGCCTCATGTAAGACTTTACAATAGTGTTAAACAGATGGATAGAAAATTGCACTTCAAGATTGTATTATACTGCTATCAAATAAACTCATGAAAATAGAACTCAATCTTTGATTTCATAGTCATGCTGAAACTGTTAGATATTATTTCCTTGATGAACAAATATTCTGTAATGATACAAAATTTTATCAGTTTATCATATTATGATGGTTTCTTGGGGGAAAAGTCTGAAAATTATACTGGTTCTAAAAGGAAAAACTTTTGGAAAAACACTTGGGTAATTAAGGCTGTTTTCAACAATAGATATTCTTGCTTACCAGTCAAATGCAGTTGCAAACAACATGGACCCCATTCAGCTGCCCAATAATACTGATTTACTCTTTACAAACAGCCAAGACCAAGATCTGCTGGCACATTATGTGGTGACAGATCTGGGTCTGTGCAGTTTTGTAGTTGGACTCGACTTAAAAGGGAGCATATATATTAAGACTTTAATCAGATACAGGGGCACATTGTGATAAAGATACTTAATATAAGGTGTCGGACAAGTGAGTAATATTGGTTTTTGGCTTTGGGGTGAATGTAAGACTCAATTATATCCAATAACACAATGAGGCTACTGTAGAGTATCATCATTTCTCTCAGCCTTCCCCCCTACTGTTTACATCAGTGATGTAATTATGCAGTAGGACTTTTACACACCCACATCAACACATTCACACACACACACACAATCCACATGCATTATTGCCGTGTTCCAACTCTCTTTCAGACTTTGAATATCCATTGATTCATTTAGTATTACAACTTACTGTTTAAAGACAGTCTGTTGCAACTTGATATTACCATACTTTCTGTCTTTTTGTTATAGCTGAAATTGTTTTAACTTTGATCTGAAATAATCCACAGTAAATATATTGCCTAGATTTTGCTCAGTTAAAAACTTCCCTTCTTTCAACTAAGCAAGTCAGCAAAATTTAAATTTTTTTCTTCAGAAAAGATCTTACACAAATGAGTATGGAATAGGCTTAAAGTGAATTTTGGAAAGGTATGAAATTTGAGCAAACAGCATATCTGTAATTTATTTGTCAGGTGACAATTTAATAAAGGTTTTATAACATTCATTTCAGAGTCCTAAAAGAACAGTGCCAGATCACATACCTAGACCAGACTATGCCACCCATCCAGAAGGTAAAGTTTGTCTTAATTTTATATTTATTCAGGCATGATCTCTCGATCTCTCTCTCTCGATCTCTCTCTCTCTGCTTCTTTGGTTATTTATTGGACGGATTATTAGTGTTATCTCTCAGTTTTATTATTCAAAATAATCTGTTACTTGTAGGCTTGTACAAAAGTAACAAAAGAAAAGAGTGAATCCAACAAGCTTTGTAAATTTTAACAAAATAATTTATTTCCCTAGAAAACAATGTAAAAATAGGAAATAGGACTTACAGTTTCGTGAATATAATCCAAAATTTAATCCTAGAATTGAAAAATATAAGTCCTATCACTAAACAGTTCTAATTGAATCCAGGTTCGAATCTCGATAAAATTCCAATATGGAAGGCGATGACGTCAAATGAGGTCATTGTACAAATGGCAACAATTCCTCCTTGAAACACAATTTATTCCAGAATAAATTTCCACTAAACATCTTTGTCCCAGAATTTTCATAAAGAAAAGCACTTGTTTTGTTTTCTAGAGAATATGAATTATTAAATCCAAAAAAATGGACGAACTTCAGAAAAACCTGGCAACAACAATAAAAAGCTCTTGAGCCCTCAAGGTTTAAAATACGACTGGATAAATTTAATACCAATTGGCTGTTTTAAGCCTCAATTTTAGATCACATGGTGGCTCACGTGATGGGTATGTGACACTAATTTGAACATCGCAATAGAAGCGCACAACCGGTAGGCATGGAAGAACTTAGCGAATCTTATTATAAAATTCAATAAAAAAATGTTGTTTGCAAATTAGAACTATAATGCCATCAGAAAATGACCTTGGTAATAGCCAATCGTTTAATCTTGATGTTTACAAGGTCCATGAACCAGAGTAAGCTAAAAATAGTGCTGAAGAAATTGTTTTAATCTAATCGGGTCAAGTTAATTTTCCGAAAAGAGATTCAAATCCAATGAAAATTATCATTACAATAAAATTTAATGAAACAAATATAAAATAAAAAAGAATTTTAAAACTAACACACAAGTAATTAAATCACATATACGTAACAGATCTTATATAGTACTTTAGTTCATGGTAAGGATTGTACACAGTCTTGTAGATCATTTTTGAAACTGTTATCATAGTGGAAAGCTGGACACCAGTCACTTTTACACTGATGTTATCATCAACATTTTGTTATGGTTTTGGTTCAGGTTTTTAATTTGCATAAATTTACTAATGTTCTTGATAAATTCTCATCATACTTGATATGAATCAGTTTGAAAAAAAGGCAGTTTATTCTACATGTCCCTTGCTTCTTTTACCATGGGGTCAGGGTCAATCAGAAAATGTATGTTAGGGTTGTTGTTTCATATATTCATATTTCTTAAACCACTTGATTAATTTAAAGAATTATGAAACCAAAACAATCCATTTGATGATATGCATGGTTGCTTCTTGGACCTTGTCATCAAAGTAACAGTCAGAAAATTTGCATTAAGGATTTGGTTAAAGGGTTTCATTTGCTAATATTTCCTAAACTTTTGGATGGATTTTCTTCATATTTAGGATAAAACATGAAACTTAAATAATTCATTTCCTGAAATGCATATTTGCCCCTTTGATCTTAACATTTACATGAAGGTTTTCAAGTTTTTCATTTGCTTATATTTCCAAAATCCTTTGATAGATTGTTTTCGTGCTTTTTGTTGGATCATTATGAAGACAAGATAGTTCATTCAGCCACATACATGCCAGCCCTTGGACCTTGGGATCAAGATAACAGTCATGATAGGAGATTTACATTGAAGTTTGGATAAAGTTTTTATTTGTTTATTTCTTAAACTCATTGATGGCTTTTCTTCATATGCAGGATGAATCATGAAGTTGAGACAATTCATTTAGTTTCATACATGCTTGCTTCTTTGACCTTGACGTCAAAGTCATAGTTGCAAAATGTTTGCATTAAGGTTTTGGTTAAAGTTCTTTCATTTGCTTATATTTCTTAACCCTTTGATGGATTTTCTTCAGACTTGAGTTCAGTAATTATAAAATTAAGTTCATTTAATGATATACATGCCTACCACTTTGACGTTGAGGTGAAGATCACATAGAAAATTCACATTACGGCTTTGGTTAAAGTTTGTTCATTGGCTTATATATTCTAAATCCCTTGATAGATTTTCTTCATATTTGGGAAGAGTTGTTTTGAAACATTGTTGATTATGCAACATGCACTTCCATTTCTTGAGGGCAAATTCAAGGTCAAAGAAAAATTTTCGATAATGTTTGGTTACAGTTTTTCATTTGCTTTTATTTCCTAAACCCCTTAATGGATTTTGTTCATACATGAAATAAATTATTCTGAGGCTTAGACAATTCATTTTGTGAAATGTGTACTCTTTTGACCTTGGGGTGAAAATCACTTATTTGACAGCATTGCTTTTAATGTGAGCTTAGCATGCAGGCCATACTTTAAGTCAAGTGAGTCTATGCTTTGGTATGGTCCTATGATTAGCATGCAGGCTATAATTTAAGCCAAGTGAGTCTATGCTATGGTATAGTCCTATGATTAGCTTGCATAGTGCATCATCCATCTGTCATCTGTTAACGTTTTGTCAGAAAGAATCCTAGCATAAAGGTCTTTCACAATTTTTGCAAATGATGCCGGATGGCCATCATTGCAAAAAAAGAACAAATAGGAACAAACTTGAAACAACTTCTACTTTAAAAATGCGCAGCAGAATTTCACCTAATTTGAAAGAATCCATTTCGGCATGAAGGCCTTTCTATTGCATACAAAAGATGCTTTCAGATATAGCCATTATTAATAAAAATAGAGAACCTTTTAAATGAATTCTCAAATACACTCTACAAAATCTGACCACACTTGGCAGACAGCATCACTGTATAAAACAATATTAAGTTTGTCCAAATGATGCAGATCTGCTTTCCAATATAATAATAAACCTTTATTTGACATCTTCTCAAAACTCCTGAACAGAATTTGATCCAAGTGTGGAAATGCAACCTGATTTGACATCAGATATGTCACAAAATGTTGAAGATATCTTCATTGTTTTGAGTAGATATAAGGAAAGATTCAGGCCTAGGATTTAACAACAGTTTCCTTGTAGCCAGTAGGAATAGTTGATTTAGAAATTCACTGGCCCTTCTCACAAAACAATGTCAGATATGTATCTAGATTAAAAACACGTTTCTTAAATATCTCAACCATTCATAATTAAGAAATAAAAAGCTAGGTTTTGAAGACCACATAGATCACTCGAAAATATTTACTACAAGTTGACAAGAAAAATGACTGATTCTCCAGAAATTGACTGTAAAAAAAACAATGACTCATTAAACATTTGTTTCATCTAGAAACAATTAACTTAAAAAGAGAAAAAAACAAAAACCTCATTCACACAGGTCAGTACATACGGTAACTCCACAGACGATTTAAGGCAGTTTCCATTGTGTTACAGTGAAAGTTGGGTGAGAGGATCTCATTATAGCAATATAGGCATTATGCAGTTTTTACAATGAATATGACCCATTTAACAAAGCATGTCTTCACAATGCTAAAAATTGTAAACACTACTGGGGTGGAGGTACTGTAGAACTGTTACAAAGCAATCATATCTGACAGATTTCAGAACATAACACTTATCAACAAAACATTATAATGATTGTCGGTTTACTTGTAAGGATTGGGGGGTTGGTTGTTTATTTCTGCATTCAAACATCAATTTTTGTATGGCCTTTCCAAGCTTGCATTCTAGTTAATACTTGAAGCCTGCTTTTTGTAGTTTTGGAGGGTTTTCTTAGTCATTTTTTGATGGCACCTCCTCGTTGACTACAAAATTGCATACTGCAGGATCTGCAGTCTTGACAAATTTTAAGATCTGTTCATCCAGATAGGGAGAGACAGCAAGGGGGTGTGGGAGGGAGGAGCAGAGAAAGAAAAAATGAATTGGCCTAAATATGGAAATATAGATTTGAATAACATATGTAAGGGCAGACATATTTTAAAAAGTGATATTGCCACTGTGGCAACAAAAGTGGTTTCACCACTGTGGCAATAATTCTGACACTGATATATTTCAGTATCATTATGAAAAAACCATTTAGCAGAATTTAAAAGCAGCAGACCTCTTGGTCCTAGGTCATCTTTTTATGCACCTATTACAGATGATTCTTTATCACAATGGAGGTTGAAAGTTTGGCCACTGGACAGATCTCTCAATATCTGCACAAATTTGAGGTACCATCTCTGGAAATGGAGTAATCTCACTTGGCTCACATTGGATATACCTCAGCAAGTACAACCACCAGAAATCACAACCTGTACAGATGCAAATACAGAGGTGTGGGGAGCACACTTACTACCATCTTTCTGGGAAGCCAGTGGAGTGTGGTCTCCCCAGGAACGGCATCTACGTATCAGTATTCTTGAGATGAAAGCCATTTTGAAAGCCTTTCATTGGTGGCAGGAATACTTAAATGGAAAGGGAGTTCTCATTCCGTCTGACAACTCCACAGTGGTGATTTATCTTAAACAGCAAGTCCTCACGCCTTGCATCCTGGTGTGGGATTTTCTAAAGTGCTGGCTTCAGCAACAAATCCATGTCCAAGTTAATCATATTCCAGGCTGACTAAACATACTAGCAGATTCATTGTCCCCGAACAATCAACTAATACAGATGGAATGGTCTCTTCATCCCTCGGTTTTCACTCAGATATGTGCCCTGTGGGATCAACTTTTGTTGGACCTGTTTGTGACAAGGTGGAATACCAAACTCCCAACCTTTGTCTCATCATTTACAGATCTGAAAGCCTGGGCATTCTATGCTGTATCTATAGATTGTAACAGCTTGGACAGATATGCTTACCCACCAACACCTCTGATTCAAAAGGTGATACAGAAAACAAGAGAATCTGAGTGTTTTCTTATCCTGATTGCACCGCTCAGATGGGAAAAGTAGTGAATCAGCAATCTCATCAATCTCGCAGTGGAAATTCCCAGGAAAATCAAGATATTCCCTCATCAGCACCAACAACCATGATGGCAGTTGTTTCATCACAGTCCAGAGTTACTGAACCTGCACATCTGGATCATATTAATCAAAGATAAAGTTCTCACAACCAGTCATGGAGAGAACTGCTAAAGCCAGATAGCCCTCCACTTTGAAAGTATATGAAGGAAAATGGCAAACTTTCACATAGTGGTATACACAAGAACACATACCTCTGTAGGCATCAATACTTCAGATAGCTAACTTTCTCCTCTGGCTCTTCAAAGAGAAAAGTTAGCACCAAGTACAATCAAGGTTACTGCTCAATGATTGCCACCACCTTGTGTCATCATGGAAGAGAGGATATCAAACAAAACAAAGACTTCTCTGACCTTCTCTCCAACTTTGATTATACATGGCCAAAAATGGCAGCTCAGTGCCCAAAGTGGCTGAACAAGAAACCATTTGAAACTGCTTTCAGAATGAGCAAGATACATGCCCTATTAGTAGAACTACATGCGGTTCTGACAAGACAAGATCAGTTACACTTGTGACAATACCAACTTTCATCACCAAAAACAGGTGCTAGTCCTAGGGTAACAAGACTTTTGTAATGAAGTCACTGTCTGCTCTGGACACTCCAGCATAAAGGGCCACCTACAGGTTCCCAGTGTGAGCTCCGAATTGGTATCAAAAAAGGACAGAGCCATTGAATCGAGGGAGATCATTCCTCTCATAAAAGAATAGGACATAGACATTTTTGTCCTGAATAAAGTGGCCTATTTACTCTGCATATCAAGAAAAAACTCCAATTCAAATGAATTTGTTACACGTTTTCGCTCACATGATTAGAGCAATTGCCACAAGCATACCATTTGAGTGAAACTGTTCTCTAACTGACATTATCCATGCTGTGGGATGGAGATCAGAGTCCACATTCCGAAGCTATTATCTAAGAGATCTTTCATCCCGAAGGGTTCAACTTGATCTGGTGGGGCCTATAGTCACGGCACAACAGGTCACCTTACCAAGTCAACCAAGTCATTCGACAACTTCTTAAGGTTGTGGCTTCACAACTTCCTAGAATTTTAGGAAGGGAAAAATTTTCCTTTTTTTCAAAGCCCTCCACAACATATGGAGTCATTCCAGTCGGGTTATCTTGAAGCTGTTTCACATAATTTATGGGACCAGATATGGTCTCTCTGAGGTAAAAGGATGTATCTCCCTCCACATCTTACCCATTCACCTTATGTGTTATGATTGGGTAATGTATTTGAAGAAGAAACCAATTTTTTTCTAGCAAAACATGTTTCTTCAACAATACTTGCCAAATCATAATACACATACACTCTCCTAGCCTCCCCACAGCTACATCCATATAGAGAGTGTGTCTTCCATTCCAGTAGGAACTGAGATATTCATGGAATTTGGCACCAATCCCTGTGCGAAGGGGAGATCACACTTACTGACTGCCACCTAAGTGGGCAGGTAACTATTAGCATTTTTGGCTAAAAGTTTTTATCTGGGAGGGGAGGGCTAGATATGCCAGGTAGTAGTTCTCCAAAGGTATTATGATATATTATCAAAGAAACATATTTTACCAGAAAAATTGGTTTCTTTGATTATGATGTTAACAATATACTTGTTGGTGTCATGATTATCAACAATATGAGAAAGTTATACTTATTGTATTAGTGAGTTTTAAAATAAGTTATTCAAATATAAATAATAAACAAATTGGTAAGACAGTGAAGTTTACATAGTTTTCACATGTTTCAAAACAGATCTACTAAAATGTTAACCAGGTACCCTGTATTTGCACAGTGTTTTAGTCATATATGTTTTGTAAGGTAAGGTGAAGTATACTTATATATATATATATATATATATATATATATATATATATATATATATATATATATATACATATAAAATATAAGACTGTTATATTTAAAAAATTAGAAAAAAATGAGAAAAAAATCTTCATTAAATTGCTATAGGTGAACCAGCCTCAGAGAGACAGCTGCGGGGGTCTACCAACATCAAAACATTAACTGATGAGGAGCAGGAGGGGGTCAGAGTGGCTGGACGGGTATATATTTCCGTTTACTTTTCTCTTGCATCAGTACATAGCAAAACATAGGTAGCACTTTGCCTGTAGTGACACCATCAGTAATCATAACATTTTTAAGTTAATTTTTCTAAAGTTATGTCTGTCTATACTAACACAGCGCCATGTTGCATACACTATGGGCAAATTGATTTCCTCAGACAACATTGTGATGTAGTTCATCCTATTTGGTAACTGCCAGATAATTTCCGTAAATTTCCATAATGTTGAGAGTTTCTAGTTATATCCTTTCCACACATGTACATAGAAATTTCACCACTTGTTAAATCCATGTGAAAGGCAAATTTGTAATTGTAATTCTCTTCCTTTGCTTGATTCGACACTGTAAATATCAGAAGTAGACAGCATAGTATTTTCCTTCTGCATACATACATTTGTAGTCGTGCATACACCCCTTCCCTGAAAATGGACTTGTCCAGGAACTGGAAATGACTGGCGAACAGGTCATCTTTTACACTGAAAACTTCCATTTGGAATTAAATGTGCAGACGATAATGGTGTTAGAGTCCCACCTGGGCATAATTGGGTTTGAAATTATAAATCAATAAATGAACTAAGTTCTGTGCATATCTTATCTCATATGTGCTTTTCGTCTTTTAAGTCAGTAGAGGTGTACCAAAAAAAACGGGAAGGTAAATTTAGACTATAGCTTTATTTACAGATTCTGTAGTCCAGTTTCATATAGAAAAACCATCTTTTTATTTTTTTATTCACATTATTATTATAGGAAATTTGATTCTAGCTCAGAGATCAAGAACCATATAATTATTATCTGTTTGCCTTATTTAATATTTGGATTAAGAGTGGACTTTATTTTGTACCTGTTTACATTTGTATCATTGCACAATCGATCTTTTATACACAGTTTTGGATGCTAGATATTGATGCTACCATGACAGAATTGTCCACTGTCATTTGAATCTTAATATGTTTTTAAATGTTAAAGTTAACACTAGAATCTTCAGTGTAAACCTAACTTTATATGTTCTATCTCAAGATAAGAGAACTTTTAATGGATATATTGCTGTTGGAAAGTAGCATTAGTATTACAATACTCCATCCTGAATGTGCACCTCATTTTTTCAGGAATGTGAGAAAAATTGTCCTTTATTATACATCATTGCTAAATATAAAAATTCCACCAGCAAGAGCAGCAAAGTCTCATGTTTGACACAAAATTCTGGCACTCGGGTGGAATTTTCCTATTTAATAACAGTGCATATGAAGGTTTTAATAATCAAGCCAATGATATAACTGTCTGATAGGTCAGTTATAGGTTATCCTTTTCTAATTGTTATATATTTATTATAATTTAAATGAAGCTGAGATTCCATATAAAGCCCAGGTGCTGCATTTTTGTGATAGATAACACTCCATAAATCAATACAGATTGCCATAGGATTCTCTAGAATAAGTTCAGTTTCCTGCTAAATTGATAACTAGTAATCAAATACCTTCTGGATGTGCAATTTTAATTTTAATGCCCACGTTGCTTTCAGTGGGAGTATCTTGACTTTAACTTTTATGTCTCTGTATCTGGCCTGGGAAGCTTGTTGGATAATTATGTGCAAAAATTTGTTTGACATGACCATTGAAATTTTATAGGCATGTTTCAGTCCACATGTAAAGTCAAGTGAGCTGATGGTTTGGCCTGGATACCATAATGCATCGTGCATCCATCCACATGTGTTCTTTTAAACTTCACATAAGTATTGGACTAATTTAACTAAATTTTTTAGGGATCATTCTAGTGTTTATGCCTTTTAGCTTTGTACAAATGATGAGTTACTCAAAAGAATTTGAGTAAATTTTGGCAGAAAGCATTTTGACATAAAGGACATTTAAGTTTTGTACAAATGATGCCAATTTCCTGTTCAATTTTGGCTTTGGTAACTAGAAATGAAAAACTTTTAAATGACTCCTCAAAAACTGCTGAACAGAATTTGACCAAATTTGATAGAAAGCATCTTGGCTAAAGTCATTCCAGTTTTGCACAAATGGTGCTGTGCTGCCATCAGATTTGGCTGCCATTACTGAAAATAAAACAACATGGAGCAACTTTTGCTAACAAATCTCTCAACAAAATTTGACCACAATTAGCAGAAAATATATTGGCATAAGAAAGGCCCTTTCCATTTTTTTTACAAATGATACCTATATTCATCAGACAATAGCTGCCATTACTAAAAATAATTAAACCTTTAACAATTTCGCAAAAAGAATGCTAATCAGAATTTGAATAATAGAAAGCACATTTTGTACAAACAATGCTAATACAAATTTAAGTAAACTATAGCAGACCTTAAAATGACTTCTTCCCAAATTGCTTGACAGAACTGAACCAATTTTTTTCAGAAATCAGCCAGGGAAAAAAAAAAAAAAACAACCATCAAGCTTGTGTAAATGGTGCCAGTGTGCCATCAAATATGGTAACTATTACTAAATATAGAAACCTTTTTATGACTTCTCAGGAGCCACTCAACAAAATTTAACCTAATTTGATAGAAAGTATTTTGGTATAAGATCCTTTAAAATTGGTACAAACTATTCCAATCTGTTATCAAACAGACCGCTGTTACTAAAAATTGAAAAAGCTTTAAATGACTTTTAAAACACTTGTACAGAAAACATCCTATTATATCAGCCTTTGATGTTTGTACAAATGATGCTGATCAGCCATCAGGTATGGCCATCCTGACTATAACTGTAAATTTGTTTACATGTCTTCACAAGGAAAGAATTTGACTATTTCACAGTAAGTATTCTGTTATGACATCCTTTCAGATTTATACAAATAATGCCATGTGCCTTCAAATATGGACACTCTTAGCCAAAATAGAATAACGATTAAAATTTTTTTTATCAAAAACTGGTCAACAAAATTAAAACAATGCAGATTAACCTTCTTGACATAAGTCCTTTTAAATTTGTACAAAGAATGCAAAGCTGCCATCAAATTTGGCTGCCATTATTAAAATTGAAAAGCTCTTAAATGACTTTTTCTATATTAAAAAGAAGCTCTAAAAAGAATTTTACCAAATTTAACGAAAAGCATGTTTGTATGAAGGAATTCTTGTTACTAAATCTTAAACAACTTTTTAATGACTTGTTCTCCAAAACTGTTAAGCAGAATTTGATCAGATTGTATAGAAAACATCTTGGTTTGAAGACCTTGTCATTTGTACAAATGATTCTGTTCTGTCACCAGGTAAGATATTAGAAAAAATAACATTTTTCCATAACCTTTTAAAAGACTTTTGAGAAATTTTTCATAAAGCCCCCAGCTAACATTGTTTGCTGAATGCACTTTGCATCTGGTGTTTAGGTAGATGTCAGCCAGGTGAGCAGACTCAGGCCCACTTGTGCCTTTTGTTTTACTTTTTGGACTTAGACCTTTTAGTACAACACCTTGTTCACACAAGTATGCAAATGAAAGCATTGATCCAGACAAAGTAAATTTGGTAGGCATGACCAACCCTTATGTACATGACCTGATCCAATTATTAGGTATTCAGATGATTTTGAAAAACAATTGGAGTTGGGGTATTATATTTTGTTTATGAAACTTTGTTAGCTCAGTTACACAGAAACCATTAAATCTTGGCAAATATGGTTTGTAATGCATGTTTATGTACATGTGGACTTGACGTATTTGAAATTTTCTGGCATTTAAATGATTTTTTGAGTTTTATCAAATGTTTGGACTTCATGGACATGAAACATTTTGGACTGCAATGGGGCCTGTGTGTTTCACAAAGGTTTAGTACAGAAAAATCAGATACTCCTATAAAATTCTTCACAATGAAGTTGAATTATTTTTCGCTAATGCTGAATATATGTGCTGTGTGACAGAATACTGTTCTCTTTTGCATGACCTTCAGTTAGGGAGAGAAGTGCTGGACATCGCAGCCAGTGCCATTGATGTTGGTGTCACAACTGAGGAGATAGATAGAATAGTACATGAGGTATTAAACCTATTAGTAATATATGGTAATATATTTCATATATAATGTTAATAATATATGTTAATATTTTAATATGTAATGTTAGTAATATATGGTAATATTTTTTATATATAGTATTACTAATGCCAGAAGCAAAATGAGTGTGCATATGATGTAAAATAAAAACTTGTGCTAATTGTTCATTGAAATTGTAGTTTTTGCCAGCGTTAACAGATAGGAGACATGCTGAAGGTTCCTCTGGTCCACATGTCATAGCATCAATAATGTGAAAATAAAACTCTTGACAGTCTTACTCTTAGCTCTCTTTGCAGGCCAGATAGTGTTTGATCAAGCTAGTATTATCAATGAAATATATTTTACTCTAAAAGTTGGTTTCATAATGATATGTTTAACGGTTTTTTTTTTTTTGCTTAAAATTATTACCAGATTGGTCCGATAGAAATATTGATATACAGTAAAACCTTTCTTGAGCAACCTCTGCAATGGCCAACCACCTGTCATTTACAACCACAGTCATCATGCACAGATCAATTTATGAGTGACCACCTGCAGAACACAAGTAGCAACCCTGATTAACTGTCGAAAAAATGTATTTTTTCACTGCAATGAGCAACTGTTTCACAATAAACAAATGAACATTGTTGACATTTATTTATTCCATTGTAACCATGACGCTAAGGAGTATTTGCAGACAGAGTGCTAATTGTTATAAAACAACACTGATATGCATGACTGCATCGAAAATAAAAGCAACAGTTAAGTCTGGCAACTGGTTCCTATAATATATAGGTGATGCAGGTAGTTGTCATATGCCAGACCCAATAAACCAGACTAAAGTACATATCACTAATCACCACTGTAGTGTCAAATCCTGTAAATCCCCATTATGATTAACCATTTCTTTCTCAAAAGGATCATTCACAGATGTACTTAGTCAGTTCAAAGGTTTGTATTGTTCATTTATCTTCCTGTGGAAAATCATGAAATTGCCAATTATGCCCCAGCAAAATTTTTTTGAAAGGGCTTTGATGCAGTGGTTGAGTATGTTGTTTGACTTCGGAATTGATCTGTAATCCCAGGGGTGAATGAGGTTTTGACCTTAATAAGTGATTATCATTTTTCCAGATTCAGTTGTGCTGTAAAAGGTTCATGTCATTTTGTTGAGTTTGGTTTTTAAAGTCACTTTTATTAAAACCCACACAGCCAGTTACACCACTTGTTTATCAAGTTAATCTCTTTGGCATCAGTGAATTAAGTGTTTTTGTTTTTGTCTATAAATAAGTTAATTTTGCTTCCAGATAGACTAGTTCTGTCTTTTTTATTTCATTCATTTTTGATAAATATTCCTCCACATTTACTCAAAGTCTGATCAGAACTGCTTCAATGCAGTTTATGCACTCAATGAGTAAGTGCTATCATACATAACTGTGCAGTTGTCATGCTAAATTTTGAAGTGAGTCTGATATTTGTGGATATGTGAATTTAACTTATGGACAGAATAAATAAATATTACCTTAGTTATTTTTTGTAATTCATGTGCTAACCTACATGTATACATGAATTTCAGATATAATCTTCAAATATAATTGTAATATTCAAATATAAATTGTAATCTTCAGATTGTAATCTTCAAAGATAATTATGATCATGAAAATTGATTGTAAATTATGTAATATTCGAACAGAAAGTGTAATCTTCATATTTTAATCTTCAAATATAATTATAATCTTCAGATGTAATTGTGATTTTCAAATATAATTGTAATTTTCAAACATAATTGTAAATGTTTTATGATACATTATTTCCTTTTCGCTGTACAGAATTAATTAAAGATTAAAATATTGCCATTTTTGAACAAAAACTATGAATAATGAATAAAATACATGTACAGTAGTTGTGAATATTTTCCTCTTAAATCTGTTGCATTTTGACCTTAAAAACTGTTAATCTTCGCATAAACCTGTTATGCTACCACCTATCTGGAGAGACCACTTTTTGTTGGCCAAAAGGGTGATCACACAAGACAGATTTTACTGTATAATTTTATATCAGTTTTGTTTTTATTTACATTTCATTCACTTTCTTGTTGACAACTTTCACATAATGATCAGCAGTTGTTTTTCATCTTTTTTTAGGCTTGTATTGAGAGAGAATGTTATCCGTCCCCTTTAAATTATTACGGATTTCCAAAATCCTGTTGCACGTAAGTGGATCTTGTAAATATTAATTTGCTTGTTAATGTATACGATATATGTCTTTTAGCAGTTACCTGTTGACTGCATTTTATGCTGGGTTCATAAAGTATCTTTTTGTATCTACATGTATTTGTTGTTCACTTGAGTACACTTTTAAACCGTAGAACATGCTCTGGAATGGTTATGTCATATCTGCTTGTGCAGCCATCTCATTAGCTGCCACAGCAGGTTCTAAAACCTATTTGACATATGTTAACATTTCAGCCATCAACTTTTGCAACACTGAAAAAACCAAATTCCATTGTTGCATTAACTAAGCATTGTGCTTGTAATTTATCCAATGTCTCCTCAATTTTCCTTGATCTTTGGTGAATAATGTGTTGGATACACATATGGCCTTTATACTTAGAACCATTTGCTTTGCCCATACTGTATTGTGTGTTTGTGTGCTCCCTTTCTAACCATAATCATCTGGTCTCTGTGCTAAGAACCACTTACATTGCCCATACAGTTCTTCTGGTGTGTTCTGTTGTGACCATGACCATCAGCATTTTTTCTGAAATCAAAGAAAACTCATGACTGGAACATAAAGGAATGACATAAAGAAACCCTTCCTATTCTGTTTTCTGATATAGTTTTGGTAACATCTTTGTGTGGAAACTTTGTAAAACCTATCAAAAGGTGGAGCATATGTTATAGTGTTTCCCATCCATCCATTTGTCTATTACCAATTTTGTTTCCGCACAGTAACTTGAGTTGCCTACCATCTACCATTATGAAACCTGATGTCATGCATTTGGGGTAAGGAACAAACCAATTTATTTTGTTGTCAAAAGCTCAAAAATCATGGTCACTGTGACTGAAATAAGAAAAAACGTATGCATATAACTGTAGTTCTCCACCATTACCTCACTTTGTGGATGACTAGAACACTCTAGTTGGGAGGGGTATCAGATGGTCAGAGGTCAAGGTCACTGTGACTTACAGAAGAAAAATGGTTTCCACACAATAATTCTTCAGTTCCCAGTCATCAGTGGTTACCAGTATAATGTGCCATTTATGATACTCTTGTGCAATGTTATATATTTATCTCAGTATACCAAGCTTTGTTATGATGAATTCACTGATGTAATGAACAACCAACTGAAACCAATTAATATCCCACAAGACACATATCTGGGCATAGAACAAGCACAGTATACCACCAGACACATATGTGGGCATAGAACAAGCACAGTATACCACCAGACACATATGTGGGCATAGAACAAGCACAGTATACCACCAGACACATATCTGGGCATAGAAAAAGCACAGTATACCACCAGACACATATCTGGGCATAGAACAAGCACAGTATACCACCAGACACATATCTGTGAATAGAACAAGCACAGTATACCACCAGACACATCGCAGGGTATAGAACACACACAATAACACATTGTTTTGGGAGATTGTTTGGATCAGTTGATGTATTCTAGCTTAAGTCTGCTCTCTATACCATAACTTTATTGTCTTCACTCTGACTTAGTATGAATAATAATAAGGGCTGTTCCAGTAAAACATATATCCCCTCCGGGGATGGCACTTCAAAAAAACTTCTGTAGGAGGTTGTGTTTCAAACTATTTTTATTCTGACAGTGGAAGGTTGATTAGGAAAATCACTTCTGTTGTGGGTTGTGTTAACAAAATGAGAAATCGCAGGTGGGGTTGTCAGAAAAAAAACCGAATATATATTTGAAATCGCATCTAACCCCCTCTTAGCGGTCTAACGCGAATAAAACATTGGGTCAGAAAATGATGCCAGTACACGCGAGTGCACCTAATTTGTACGAATTCGCGTACTTTTAAAGCAGTGATACGCGTTCCGCAAATTACGTCAACGTCGCGGATATAAAACGTGCTTTGCGCAGTATGCATTTTTTATTCAACTTTTAACTTTAAAAGTGCATTTCGCGATGTAATTCACGCCGCCAGTAACAGTATCGCAGCGTTTGATGCGACATCCAGATTCAGGAAGGCAAACGTTAAAATAGCTGGATACTTCGGTTCGACATGAATGGCTGTTAAACTAAATTTGATTGGTTCATTGGGCCCTGGAACAAGCATTTTATGGGAGTTTTAACCTTACTTTCATCATGAAAGTTTTACAAATGCGTGTTTCAAATAAGGGCCACACAGGAAACCAAAATGGCTGAATCACAACAGGGTTTGTCGTCAGATGATGTTTTCAGTCGGCAAATACTGGCTGGTGATAGCTATGATGACAATGAATTTCATGTATATCAGTCTGTTGGACATTGGGAAAATGTCACTGGAAATACCAGTATGTGATTTTGAGCCCAAAATTGATGTTGAGTGCGAGTCCGATGTACGTGTTGGATGGACAGGATGCTGGTTATATTTATTCAAGATACTCATGTCTGAACAAGAGACTATGGGAATGTTGGACTTAAAACCCTAATACAGCATTATGGAAGAGAAAAAATCTGGCATAAGAGGCAGCAAAGCACTGATTCAAGGAAGTGAATCTTTGGCAGAGTTCATGTTAGTGAAAACTTTTCTTTTTGGAACAGAGATATCTAAGAGAGAATACCCATGGGGCCATACCTGTGAGATGTTGAAAATTGCACAACCATAAAGAACAGTAACTTGTTCAAGCTAGTTATGCATATGCATTTCAGACAGCAGGCAATGAAAGGGAGTTCTCAGCACAGAATAATATTCGTACACAGAGGAGGAAGATCATTTTCAGAAACAATCAACATATTAATGCTCATAGGGAACATCAGAGAATCCCCATACAACATAATTAAGTGTGTGTAGATCTCTAATTGGCAGAACCACTATGGCAACAAAAGAACAATGAGACTAACTTTCGTATAATGCAGATGTATTACCAAATGAAGTACTTGCTCTCTATGTGCAAAAATTAAATGACATTAAACATAAGAAACTGACTGAAATGTGTAAACTCAAAACAAGATGGATAAAATTTGTCCTGTTTGTGTTTGGTTATTCCTATGTATATTTTGAGGATGTTGATATTTTCTGCAGACCTTTTGGCACTTAGTTCCAAGCCATCATTTGGTATTTGTATTATAAATTGGATTACTATTATCTAGTACACAACATTTTGAAGCAGTGTCATTAACTAATGATGAAATTGATGAAAAAATACTTGATGTCATTCTGATATATGGATTCTTTACTACACTACTAATCTGTTCATCCCAATTCTTTTTTACCATCTCCTTTAGTTTTACTGGTACCAATACTTTTAATAAAATTGTAACTTCTATTTTCTTACAATCTAAATATTTGTGATCATGTATTAAAGGTGTGATAAAGGTAAAATGTGCTTAGTTTTGTTGTAAAATCTAAAACTATTAAATTAGCAGGGGACTAAAGTAAAAAGTGGGTCAACTTCATGTGTGCAAAAATTATTGTCATATTACAGAGTGTTGTTAGAAACAACAGAATAATTGTACGAGATGTATTTTGCAAAGTTGTAGAACCAGCACTCATATTGTAACCACATATTCCATTTAAATAATACTATCATTACTTCTGCATATTCCTATTAGTTTTTCCCAAGTAGTATCAATTTCCTGATCTGATGTTGTTCGTTTCTTGTGCAGTTTTTACACATCAAGAATTCTCAGTATCATTAAAAAACAATGTAATGTGCACCAAATTGAGTTGTTTGGGAAGAAATTCATTTTTTAACCCAAAAATCACTGAAGCTATGAGTTCTGGCATTGAAGTCTCACATTAAATAACATTTAAAGTAGCCATGATAGTAATTTAGGATGCAACTGTTCTTATTTCACCTTTGGTATATTCAAATCTTGAATGTGATGGAGGAACATGGCTCCAAAATAAACACATCAATTTTAGAACCTGTTCATTCACTATGAATCAAGTATATAATCTGAGTCCAACTGAATTGTTAGAAAAATTTTAATTCTTTTGACAACATCATAATTAGCTGTAAAATATGGAGTAAGCCTATGGTCTTTCTGCCATCCCAACCAAGACCCCACCACAACCATGTGACCATGCCCAATGACATCACAGTAATAATCGCTATATAACTAGAGATGACATCTGAGTATTTTGATTTCAGTAGAACCTTAACAAAGTGGAACAGTAAGAAAGAGTGACAGATATTTAAGTGTTAGGGAGATATTTAACAATGGCTATTCCTCCCACCACCACTTCCTCATTGGAGATCACACACACACACACACACACACACACACAAAACTTAGATTAAATCCTGAAACCCTGGCAGCATCCCTGCAGGGGAGATAACTTGACCATTTTATTTGAGTTTATTGGTCTCTGGTTATCCCATGGTATTTTTGTTACTTGAACATTATCTTACAGTGTGTCCAGTCAGCATGGTTGAAAAAGTCATACAACCATTGAGAGTTGTTGAAGGACTAGCATTACTACAGATATGAAAGAACGAGAACCATACTATAAATCAGTGAAGATAAAATAGAGTATACATGGTTTGACTGTCCCTGATTGGGTGATAATGAAAGTAAAATTTTAGTAAAAAGAATCTTTTGAGAGCTTGTCCTACTTGTAACTGATAAAAGTCAAGGATATTGTTTTATTAACATAATTTCCATCACTTTACAGACCTGAATTTGGAAGACTCGTTACTGAAATCAGCAGCTGACTCTTTGGTGTAGTATTGAAAGCACACATTTCAAATTTGTGTCAATCCAGGAAATGGTGCAGCTGTTATGGTTTTCTTTTCACAAAAGCTGTCTTCATAGATGTGTCTATACTGATCATGAGCACTCAAAATTTTAAGTTATTGAATTTTAATATCCTGGTGTTTGCACAGGTTTACAATGGGAACTCAATTAGTACAGTGAGTCTTGAACTCTTGAGTTTTGTGCAGAAACATGGAATCCAAGCAGAATACATCCAGAACTGTAGAGGTTTTCTATCTTGGATTTAGTCTCCCCGTTGCATTTCACATTGATATGCATATTCACAAACAATTAGTATAGTAGTAGGAAAAGTAAGTGACAAATTTAGATACATATCATAAACATGACAAACAGAATGTGGGGGGACAAGATCATAAGAACAGGCTGGAATGGAGAAGTATAATAACAACAATAATGAGTAGAAGTGTGCCTCTTTTTTTGATGTGTGCAACATTATTTTCTCAGCTTCAGTAAGAAATTACATCAAAGGGAAGACAATAAAGGGTGTGCAGTTAACTAAACCACGTGAATTTAGCTACTCAAATCAATTTTAACCTTCTGGTTATATCTGTTCTTGTCTGTTTCTGTCCATTCTGGTGATTATGTCCACTGAATCAGTATGGTTGGAAAAAAGTTTAGCAAATTTAAAGATTGAAAAATCTTTTGGCAGATTATGATTATACACTGTACTTACGCCTGAGAGATGTGAATAATTTCATTTCTTGGTTTGTTGATTCTGGTTGTTGCTCAGTTCAAATGCATCATTGAAAAACACTGATGCATTCTCATACTTTTGTTACAAATATTTATTACAGATGCACATCTCCAGATATCAGTGAATATAGCTTGAATAAGTTATAACAGTTCTGGTTGGAACAATGGACATTGTTAGAGAAACTTTAAGTGAGCTAAAATGTAAACTTTTTGGCAGTGTGTGATGCAGGATTGCTCAAGACTTCTCCATCTCATATGTTTACCATGAAAAGTCCATTTGTACCAACTGATGATGACTTTTAGGTAACTGTCAGACAGGCATAATTGACAATATTCAAAGGTCTACAAAATTTACTAGAGTCAAAGTTTATAAACTCATACAGCTGTGTCAAAAATGATGGACTAGTACCTTTGCTGCTGTTGCCACAGTTGATTAGTTGGTTGATTTAGTTTGGTTGGTTGGTTGGGGGGGGTAGCAGTATATTATGCGGAGGAAGAAGCCCCGAAAGACCACCAACCCAAATTGGTTGATCTGTGACAAAAACTCACTCATTGAGATGTGCAACTGATCTGTAAAAGCAAGCACCTTAGTACACTTGGGCATATGGAGCCTCTGTTGATTTGATATTTATCTCCAACAGCTGAAGTCATTTAGACATGAGATCTCAGGTTTCGGTAGATCATTATGGCCTTTACACCATTTTCAGATGAAGAGAATCTATATATGGCAGCCTGTTTTACTGCTGAAGAAAATCCAAGTATGTTTGAGACACCAAACACCACTTATGTAGAACTACTGACCTTCCACAAGTAACTGGCAACATTCTCATTTACACATTGGAAGCAAGTAATCACATGACAAGCATCTTGTACCACTCTGCCTTGGAAGCCCCTCAGATCTGTATCACAAGACAAGCATCTTATACTCTGCCATGAAAGCTGCTCAGACCATAGGTATATGCCTCATATGAAAGACTAGAAGTGGGAGATAGAACCTGTGACAACTGGATTAAAAGTGCAGAGTGTTACTGCTAGGCCATCAGTGATGATGATGCCGTTGACAATACAGTTAACTGCAGTGACATTGATTTTACGAGTACTCTGGGAAAAAAAGATTCCTTGATTTTCATCCATTTTTGACAATCTAATTTATGATATAAAAATGTTTGACTTGCTATATTTCTTTTTTATAAAACTTTATATTAGTCTTGCAACAAGACATAAAAATAAGATGTCGGTAACTGAAATATATGTTCTTACTAGAATTGATATAGTGTAAAAGTAGGCAGAAGTAATGCGACATCACTTTCACAGGCATTAATGATTTTTTTCTGACAAATCATGTATTATAAGTTTACCAAAACATTTATTGAAAAAAATAATAACAGGGGAATCATAGCATCTGACCACACAAATTAAAAATTACATTTAAGATAATCAGGAGCCAAACCATACAAGGATTTATAGACTAGTAAACCCTTTTGAAACTGAGTTCTCTGCTGAAATGGAAGCCACTTTACTGTTTTAAAAAGATTTGTTGATGATGTATCTAAGTCAGCATCAAAACTAACTCGAGCTGCTCTATTTTGAAATTTCAGTAACCTTTCCTGATTTTCTGTACTATTATTACCCCAGACAGAACAACAGTATTCTAGGTGTGGCATGATATAAACATTGTAGAATATCTTTCACTTTTCTTGAGGGAGATAAGATTTTATTCTGTTCAAGAGATAAAGCAGTGAGTTAACTTTTTAATGACTTTATCAACTTGTATTTTCCAGCACAAGATATTGCCTATCATCATGCCAAGTAGTTTTTCAATTTCAGTCTGTTGTATATCCATTCCTTTTATAATTACTTTGAAGTCGTTTTTCACAACTTTTACTTTTGCTCAATTACCTATCATCATGGCTGTTGATTTGGCTGCATTTATCTTCATACCATTGTGTCCACACCAGTTATTTATTGTTACCAAACCTTGATTTAATTTAGTGCTAATCTCATAGCCTGTTGATTCAGTGTTATATAATGTCATATCATCTGCAAACATGTTGGTGGTGGATGGCGCAGTGTGATACGGTAAATCATTGTGTACAGCAGAAAGAGTAATGGTCCAAGATCTGATCCTTGTGAAACACAAGACTTTATTAGTTTCTTATCTGAAAGTTTATTTACAATGGAAACTTGTTGACTTATTGCATCATTGTGCAACTCCTCGTACACTGATGACATTCATGCAGAGAAGGACTTGGACTTCTTTTTTAGAGGAGTTAGATTTATATAAATGATTTGACTTTATGTTTTAAGGAGTTTGCCCTTTCTTGACTTTATTGTTGTTTTGGATGTATATTTGGGGTTGCCTAAACTTACTTGACACTGTATAGCCAGGATTGTGTTAATGTACCATTTAACACTACACACACACGCACACACACAATTTTGTTAATGTAAACAGTTTTCGTAAAATAAAAGAACTTTGCTTTAGGTGATGTTGGCAGGACCAGGAGGAGAGGAGAATAAATACATCAATCCATTGTCACATTATTATAGTTATAAATGTTGTCATTTTCTTTCCAGGTCAGTAAATGAAGTTATTTGTCATGGAATCCCAGATTCAAGACCTCTAGCAGATGGTGATATTGTAAATAGTAAGTAGCATACTTTACACATGGTGACTTGTTTTAAGTTGCTAAAGGATAATATTTCTGTATTGGTAAGACATCGTTAGGCAAGAAACAAAAATATTTACTGTAATTCATTTTATTTAGTAGCTTGGTTTCATCAGAATTTGATTTATCCTACAACCAGAATTTAGGACCCATTTGATTATTCATCTATTTTATACACATAAAAACCAGAAACTGGTTGCCATAATTTTAAACTCTTGAATATATCACCACTGACTAGTATAACAGAATTGCAGTAGTTAAGTTAATTAAAGTGTACACTGAGAGTGTATTTATATGACATGCTGGCTGTGTATTTTTATGGCACTCTGGCAGTGTATTTATATGGCACTCTGGCAGTGTATTTATATAATACTCTGGCTGTGTAATTATATGACACTCTAGCAGTGTATTTACATCAGTTTATAAAAGAGACCTGCATCATACTCTTTCAGTCTATGAAACATATGCAGCTTTTGCTTTTAGCAATAAGAAGTCATTTTAATGACATAATGCTTACCTTTTTGAGTGTAAAATGTCATATTGTAAAAATTGTTTGCCTCGCTGTATCATACCATTTGGCAGTATCACATAGAAACATTATTGACTAATAAAAAATCCTGAAGGTTATATATTACTGAATAATGCAAAATCCTGAATGTTAGATATGATTGAATAATACAAAATCCAGAATGTTATATATTTTTGAGTAATGCAAAATCCTGAATGTTACATATTATTGTGCAATACTAAATCCTGACTGTTATACATTATTGAGTAATATAAAATCCTGAATGTTTTATATTACTGAGTAAAATAAATCTTGAATGTGATACCTTATTGAATAATTCAGAATCATGAAGGTGATACATTATCAAGTGATACAAAATCCAGCATGTTATACCTTATTGAGTGATACAAAATCAGGGTTATACATTATTGAATAATACAAATCATGAAGGATATATATTATAGAGTAATACAAAATCCTGAATGTTAGATGGTAAATAAAATCTTAAGTTCATTTCAATTTGACATGAAATTTTTAATCTCATTAAAAACTAAAATATGTGACTCACTGAAATCAGCTCTTGGTACATAATATGTAATTGAACTCATTGTATGAAAACATGACTCACTGCAAGCAGCTCAAGGAGTATGTAGATAAACTTTTTGAACAATAAAATATGACTCACTGCAAGCAGATCATGACATATACTATGTAACTAAACTGATTTAATGATAAAATTTTACTCATTGCAAGTAACTCATGGCATATAATATGTAATTAAACTCACTGAATGATAAAATATGTCACACAGTGGAAGAACCTCATGGCATATAATATGTGATTAAACTGATTGAGTGATAAAATGTGACTCAGTGGAAGCAGCTTATGGCATATAATGTGTAATGAATCTCCATGAGTGATAAAATATGCAAGCAGCTCATGGCATAGAATGTGTAATGAATCTCATTGAGTGATAAAATATGCAAGCAGCTCATGGCATTGAATGTGTAATTAATCTCAGTGAGTGAGAAAATATGCAAGCAGCTCATGGCATAGAATGTGTAATTAATCTCATTGAGAGATAAAATATGCAAGCAGCTCATGGCATAGAATGTGTAATGAATCTCATTGAGTGATAAAATATGCAAGCAGCTCATGGCATAGAATGTGTAATTAAATTCATTGTATGAAAACATGACTCACTGGAAGCACTTCATGGCATATACTATGTAATTAAACTCATTGAATGATAAAATGTCACTCATTGGAAGCACCTCATGGCATATCATATGTAATTAAACTCATTTAATAATTTCCAATCCAATGAGAATTGGTGTAATATCCTCAGAATATTATCCATCCAAAGTATCACAGGCTGAATAATACATGATCTACACATTGTCAACATGAAAGTTCTAAAATCATAAAGATAAAAACCTGCATCACACTTTGTTTTAGACACCTCCTAAATGCCCCAAATCTAAGAAAACCTGCAGCAAGCTAACTTTTAATTTTGAAGCAGGCTTTTTAGCTACCTACTGGTTTCTGACAAAGAATTGTTGAAAACAGCCATGTGACAAATCATTCATTTTATAAGAATGTTACACTAACAAGCAGGTAGAACTTTGTCCATTCTAGTGATGTGTTAATAAAGATATTAATGTACTTTGTATCTTATTTTGCAGTTGACATAACAGTATACAAAAATGATTTCCATGGAGATTTAAATGAGACATTTTTAGTCGGCAGTGTGGATGAGAAATACAAGAAGCTGGTCAAAGTTTCCTATGAATGTCTTATGAATTCTGTGGCAGAAGGTAACTCAATTTATAATATTTTAAGGCATCTGTAACCAATAAAATAAAAAGTCATATTTTTATCTCCCCTGGCCATGTCATGGTTTGACCTAGCATCATTTGTGAGATGTTTGTCCACAATCTTCAGTTTCAGCTTTAAAAAATACCCACTGGAACTATTGTAAATATTTTGACAGATCATGCATTCTAGCATGGAGACCTTTAAGGTTTATATGAATCATGTCAATATGTCATCCAATAGGGCTGCTGTTGCTAAATGCAAAAAAAAACATAGTGAATACTTTGTTTCATAAACTGCATTAAAATAATTTGATCAAATTAGGTAGAAAACATCCTACGTGAAGGCTTTGCAGATCTGGACAAATGATGTTCTACTATCATATATAACCATCATTACTACGAACAAACAATCTTTAAAGAGCTTTTAATCCAAAACCACTCAGTATGTATGAACAAGCACTGAGGCCTTTCATATTTGTACATATTATGCCAATCTGCCCTCAGATATGGCCACCATTACTAAAAAACAGAAAAAAAAATCTTTTAAAGACTTTTTCAGAACTGCTTAATATAATTGACCACATTTTAATGACAGCATACTGCAAAACTAGATTACTTGCCAGCTATTGCATTTGCTTGTAGACCTTTGTCAAACAGATGTGTAATCTTGGACATACTTGGGCCTCATGTATTTATGTTTTCAAGATAATTTACATGCATTGCTGCTGAAGTTGCACAGGTTCTGTTAAGGACACGCTGCTCCCTTGTTAAAACACACTTTGCAGATATATACTCTTAAGTAATAGGGGAGTATCAGTGGTTATTCTGGTGATGTTAATCAAGCAAATTAATGTCAGATTCATATCATTTTGTATCATTTAAAATTGAAAGGTGGAATAGATTCATCCTAATGGAAAATATAGCATCAGTATTGAATTTAAGTTGGGAAAAGTTCCGAACATGTAATAGTGACTGGTTATGGACTGTTATTTTGCTGCATTTTCATTCTTTTTCCAGTCAAGCCTGGCACAAGATACAGAGATGTTGGGATTGTTATACAGAAGCATGCTCAGTCAAATGGATTCTCTGTTGTAAGAAGTTACTGTGGTCATGGAATCCACCAGTAAGTCAGTTTCTGTCTTGTTTGTCCATGTGACAGGTCATAAATTCTATCAGTAAGTCAGTTTCTGGCTTGTTTGTGTATGTGACTGGTCATGGAATTCATTAATCAGTTTCCATCTTGTTTATGTATGTGACTAGTCATGTAATCAATCAGTAAGTCAGTTTCTGTTTTGTTTTTATGTATGACTGGTCATGGAATCCACTGGTAATTCACCTTCTCTTTTTTTGTATCTATGACTGGTAATGGAATCAATCATTAAGTCAGTTTCTGTCTTGTTTGTGTATTTGACAGGTCATGGAATCCATCAGTTAGTTTCAGTCTTGTTTGTGTATGATACTGGTCATGGAATCCATCAGTCAGTTTCTGTCTTGTTTTTATATATGACTGGTCATGGAATCCATCAGTCAGTTTGTCTTGTTTGTGTTGGGGACTGGTCATGGAATCCATCAGTCAGTTTCATTTTAAATACGTTGTCCGATCCTAATACCTTAAGAGAACTACTTCTACCTTGTAAATCTACCCCTCATAGATAAAACCTTAGCTAAAAAGAGCTAAGTTATCTCCCCACCTAGGTGGGCAGAGTGATCTCTCCTTGATATAAGGATTGGCACCAAAACCCATGAATATCTCACTACTTTCACTCAAGCAGAGGAGCTCTGTCATCACCAGAGACCTAAAAAGCCATCTCTCAAAATATGTCATCATCACCACACCAACCTTCCCACTGATCCCAGTTGGAGAAAGGCTTCACTTCTCTGCTGCTGAATTTGACAAGATTTGCCATGTTGATCATTCTATCTGAAAAGTGGTTCAGAGAGACTCTGCATCACTTTCAAAATACCTCTGTCCAGAGTCCCATCAGCTACAAACATTCTAACAGACCCATTAAGAGCCACCACCTTGCAGCAAGAAATATATGACCTTCAGAAAAGAGCGGAAGAAATCATTCAGAATAATATATTCCCCAGGATTTTATTCCAGACCTTTCTTTGTCCAAAAGGCAAATGGCACTCTGCGTCCTGTCATTGACTTAAGCACCCTTAATTCGTTCATGCTCCATGGTTTGTGATAGAAACTCAACAGTGCATTTTGAATGACGCTCAAGGGGGAGCCCTTAGTAATCAGCGTGGATGTAAAAGTCGTATATCTTCGCATCTCTATTCACAAGGTTTACAGGAAATTTCTGTTATTTGCCTACAATGACATCGCCTATCAATTTCAAGCACTTCCATTTGGATTAAACATCAGTCCCTGGTTCTTCACGTGTCTGATGAACCATTGTATGGCTCATGTCTGGACCATCTCCAAGGCGGCAATATCAATTTACCCGGATGACATCCTGCAAAACATCAGGTGAGTTACATTTTAAAACACAGTGTAATAACCCTTGTTACACTGCTTTTGATCTGGGTTTCCTCATCGACAAGGACAATTCTGACCTAGTAGCATCCCAACAATTTGTTCATCTAGGTATGGAATTCAACTCACAGGTAAACAGAGTAATTTTCCCTCAGGAACTGGCATTGAAAATCAGGACCATGGTGATTTAATTAATCTCAAGGGATTCTCTCTCCACATGGGAATTCCTTTTACCTTTTGGATTGCTCAATGAGGCAGCAGACATCATCATCCCAGGTTGCCTTTATATGCATCTGTTACAGTGATTCCTTTATCCCAGAGAGGGACCAATAGTTTGCCCAGTGGATTGACCTCTTCTTGTTTGCAGAAATTTGAGGTACCATATGCAGACTTGGAGCAACCTAACTTGGCTCTCAGTGGGAATATGTTTGCAAGTACATCTCCAGAGATCACTGTCTGTATGTTTGCAAGTAAATAAGGCTGGGGAGCACACTTAATACTGACTTTTCCAGAAGCCCGTGGAATGTGACCTTCCCAGGACTGGCATCTACTTATCAATATCCTCAAGATGGGGCCATTTTGAAAGTCTTTCACTGGTGGCAGGAATTTTTCACTGGAAAGGGAGTCCTCCTTCTATCCGACAACTCTATGGTGGTGACTTATTTCAAATGGCAAGGTGGAACCAAGTCCCCAGTCCTTTGTTTAATGGTGTGGGTCTTTCTAAAGTGGTGTCATCAACAACAAATCCACATCCAAGTGCATCATATTCCAGGACATTTAAAAGTAATAGTAAATTCTTTGTCCCGAGACATTCAGTTTATACAGACAGAATGGTCTCTCCATCTCTTTGTTTTTATTCAGATTTGCACCTGATGGAACAACCCATTAGTGGACCTATTTACGACAAGGTGGAATTCCAAACTCACAACTTTTGTCACACCAATCCCAGATCCCAAAGCCTGGGCAGTGAATGCGCTATGCATAGACTGGAATGGCCTGTATGCATATGCCTACCCTTCAACACCTCTGATTCCAAAGGTGATACAGTAGCAAGAGAATTAGAGTATTGCCCAATCCTCATTACACTTATCAGAGTGGAGAAATCATGGATCAATAACCTCATCAATCTCAGAATGGAAAATAAAAAATTTCCCTCATCTACTCAAACAACCACAACGGCAGTTGTTTCACACCCAGACCTACTGAATCAGCATATCTGGATCATCTTAATCAAGCCCTCAGAAATAAACAGTTCTCACAACCATTGATGGAAAGAATCAATCAAGGAAGAAGACCCTCCACTCTGAAAGTGTACAAAGGCAAATGGAAAATTCTGACACAGTGGTGTGCATTGGAACACATTTTGTCACTACAGGCATATGTACTTGAAATGGCCAATTTCCTCCTCTGGCTATTCAATAACAACAAGTTAGCACCAAGCACAATCAGACCTTACCTCTCCATGTTCACTGACATCTTTCATCATCAAGGAAGAGAGGATATCAGACAAAACAAAGACTTATCTGATCTTGTCTCCAACTTTGATTACACATGGCCAAAACCGTTGGCTCTTGGAACCTATCATCTGTACTAACCTGGTTGAACTAAACACCATTTGAACCGCTTTCAAGGGCACCTTTGGCTCACCTACCATAGAAGACCTGCTTCCTTATCACATTAGCAACAGCTGGCAGAATCAGAAATACATGCCCTATCAGTGGACCCATATTACATGCAGTTCTGATAAAATCGGGCAGTTTCACTTACGATGGTTCCTTCTTTCATCGCCAAGAACAGGCTTCCGTCTGTGGGCAGCCATACCTTTGTACTGAAATTATTGTCTACTCTGGACACTTCCGCTTAAGGCCACCTACAGGATCCAGTACAAGCCTTGAAGTGGTATTTTAAAAAGACAGCCATTGCATTGAGGGAGATCACGCCTATTTTTTACTTCTCAAACAGGGACAGGACAGTATAACAGCACAGACCCTTTCATCCTGGATTAAGAGAGTTATTTGCTGTGCATATTGAGAATCAACTCCAACTCAGGTGAATTTGTTGCACATACAAGATTAGAGCAGTTGCCACAAGCATTGCCTTTGACTGGAACTATTCTCTAACTGATATTATCCATGTCATGGGATGGATATCTGAGTCCACATTCTCCAGTTTTTACCTCAGAGATCTTTCATCCCAAAGGGCTCAGCTCAGTCTGTTGGGGCCTATAACCATGGTACAACAGGTCACCTTTTCAGGTCGTTTGACAGCTTCATAAGATCTGGCATCATGACTTATGCCGGATTTACGGGAGGGAAAATTTTCCCTTTTTAAAGTCACTCCTCAACAGATGGAATCTTCTCCAATCAGGTTCCCTAGAAGCTTCTTTCACATACTTTAGGGGACCAGAGATCACCTCTCCAGGGTAAGGAGATCTGCCTCCCTCCACCTCTTACCCATTCATCTAAGGTATTATGACTTGGCAACATATTTAAAAAAGAAACTAATTTTTTTCTAGTAAAATGTTTCTTCGCAAATACTTACCTAATTATAATACACATACACCATCTTGGCTTCCCTGCAATTACATCCATATAGAGAGCATGCCTTTCACTCCATTATTAACTGAGATATTCATGGGTTTTGCCACAATTCTTATATCAAGGGGAGATCACTCTTCCTGGTACCACCTTGGTGGGCAGATAACTTTTAGCTCTGTTTAGCTAAAAGTTTTATCTGGGAGGGCTGGATTTGTGAGGTGGTGGTAGTGCTCCTATGGTGTTATGATTAGGTAAGTATTCGCGAAGAAACTTCACTAGAATAAAATTAGTTTCTGTCTTTGTATATGTGACCATACTTTCATTAAAAAAGATATAAATAGAGTTAAGCTGCTCAAAATCAGCTACTTTTGAGACATAAAATATTTGGCTATTTTATAGAGATGGCCAGTTTAGAGAAGTTTTGGTATTATAATGGTTTAGGCCAATTTGGGAAGCTTAACTGTACATCAGTATTTTCTGTTATAGTTGTCCCTACAGCTGAGAGGCCCCTCACGAGAAAAACCACCTAATAATGCCATCTTGTTTGACACAATAATAGTATATATGTAGCCTTTTGTTCCCTGCTTGAAATGACAACCCTTTTATAAGACCCTGTTTTCAATGCAGAATGGGTGACCTTTTAAGATGGTGACTAGCATCCTTTGAGAATTCATTACAGTAGTTACAAGAGCTATTCTCACTTGTTTGGTTTTTTTAATAATTTTTTTATATTTTCATGTATCTTCGATCAGTTGAATTGTTTGTGATTTCTGCAGTTAACATTACTTCTATTGTACAAGAAACACTTGTATAATTTAAACTTGGATGGCAATTTTGAAGATTTAATGATGCAGTCATATTTCACGTTTACTTGTCAGGTTGAGATATGTTACCCAGTTTACCAGTAACAAATAAAAACTGGCCAAGAAAAGGATACAGTCTAATCCTCACGTGTTTCATTGTCCAATTACTTGCCAAGTTTTTTAATATTATCTTGAAAAAAAGCAGCTGAAGATAGACTCAGATATTCTGAAATGGTAAACAGTAGTGGTTAAATGCACTCGGATGGTCAACAACATGGTCAGATGCACACAAATGGTCGATAACATGGACAAATGCACTCAGATGGATTTTAGCTCATATTTCAAGTAGCAAAGTAGCAGTGTAAGTTCTCTTTGGCATTAAATTTAAATCATTTTGGAAAATGGATTAATTTATGTGATTATAGTTCAAGGCTCTGTACCTTTAATAGATACCCTGTTACACAGAATCTAAGCATTTTCATCATGCCAGTATCATATATACAACAAATGTCAGAGATAAACCAAAATTTTATTTTATTTGCCAATTTTAAGTTAGGTGTATTATGTTGTGATATTGTCCATCTGTTAATTAATATTTTCTTGTCAGGCCCATACCTTTGAATGTCTTGGAGAGATAATGAGGAAATGTTGTCCATGTGGATTGTGTGTCACTTACCTTAGTCAAGTCCTTGTGTCAAAGGTCAAGGTCATGGTAGTTTAGAAAATTAGCTAGTGGTCTAAATCCTTGTCCAGTCTGAAACTTCTGAAATGTTGAATATATTTTAATACAACATAAGCTAGGTAAATATTTTGATCAAGGTTATGTTCAGTGAAAAGGTAAAATTGATTCTTGTATCCTTGTTTTAGTGTTACTATTAACCCCTGAAAGTACTTAAGAAAAATTGCAGCCACGGACATGTCATGACTTGATGGTGAGTTGCATATTACACTCATTCCTCACTGCTCCTGTGGCCTAAGTGGTTAGAGCATCCTCCTCAGATGCAGGAGGTCGCGGGTTCGAACCCCGGCTGAGTCATACCAAAGACTGATAAAAATGGTACTTACAGCCACCACACTAGGCTCAACAGCATGAAGAGGTTAGTGTTAGAACTGGTTGACCTGGTGTCAGGATAATGTGACTGGGTTGGACATGATGCTGCATGCCTGCAGCATGATGCCCCAGTGCTAGACATCACTATAAACTGCCACACTGCAGACATCGTAGCAATAGGACTGAAAATTTTTTAAAGCTATGTTAAAAATCCAAATCACACACACATGCGCACACACACACACACACACACACACACACACACACACACACACACACACACACACACACACACACACACACACACACACACACATTCCTTTTCCTACAGGGTCAAGGGCACAGCAAGTAAAATGTAAAGTGACTTGCCTCCTTGTTTAGGGTATAAACTATGAACTTATGAAAATGTTTTAAGAACTTTAGTCTTGTGTTTTATGACTACATGCAGTATCATGTAATGCAACAATGCACCCTTCCTCAAGGTCAGAGTTAGTTACACCTAAGTCATTGTTACTTAACAGGAAAATAAACTGAATGACTTTTATCCTTGTCAGGTCTGTAATTAAACTCGAACTACTTTAAAAGTTTTAATTGTTGACCAGTTTTGTTCCTCTTTCAAACAACATTCCATAATTTGCAAAAGAGTTTTTAAACTGGTTCACAACTTCCCCTAATTACATTCAGTTGTTACAAGTTTTACCACCTCATAAAAATTTATATGTGCACCCCACATCCAATAATTTCCCCACCCAATCCATTCTAAGACTTTTGTGAAGATGGGCATATCATGTGCAGCATGTGGTGCTTTTGTGCACAGAAAATTATTAGGTGTTTCATTGTTTCAGGTTGTTCCACACAGCACCAAGTATTCCACACTATTCTAGTAAGTATTTAGAGATCTACAGTAATTTTCCTACAAAATATGCCAGTGTCAATGAGAACATGTTTGAAATTGGGAATGGGGGATGTGACTGTTATCTATAAAAATCTTAATAAAATGAAGATTTTGCTATAATTGCTTTAAAGTATTGAATGCACCTGTATTATTGGATATTTACAGTAAATAACCATCAATAACACTAATGGTAAATATCAAAAGCATGGTAGTTGTAAAAATCTTGCTCAAAATCTCTCTCTCTCTCTCTCTCTTTCTCTCTCTCTCTCTCTCTCTATATATATATATATATAAAGATTGTTGTGCTAATTACTAATTTTCTGCATTTTCTTTTTGATCAGTAATATGCTTTCCATTTTATAACTGAAAAATGTGATTATTTAACTTAATCTGGTGACCATTTTAAAATATATTAAACAAAAGCCAGTACATAAAATTACATCAATTACATGCTGAAATCAGATTTTTTCAACATTTTCCAGCAATTGATATGCAGTTATGTACTAATACAGCATTTCCCAAACTATGTTCTGCAGAACCTTGGTGCTCTGCTTGATGTTAATAGGGGTTCCGTGAGAAACTTGTGATGTTAGCTATATTTTTCCTCTAACTTTTAAAATATTAAATATGAAATTATTTATATATAAAAAATAATTATATGAATAGTATTTTGATGTATAATACTAGTTATAATGCATGCGTAATTGTAGTTATATGCAAATGACATGGACCCACATTGTTTCAGCACGAGTTCTTATCAGAGAAACCATGTAACATGGTCACATGATGCTCTATAATACCTGACAGGCCAACACATGTGGCGTTAAATTAATGCAGCTGAGTTATCTTAAGTTGTTCTTATTAATAACTAAACTAATTTCCCATAGATTTGTGGCAGAGAAAATGAACTTTTAAACAGAAGCAGGGTTCTTCTTGTACTCCAGCTGTGGCTGAAGCAAACAAGCAGAATATCAGGTCACCTCAGTGAGGATGGACAATCACAGCCTTTCATTACCAGAAAATAAGGAAAGGAAGTGAGCTGTCCAAGATGAAACAAAGCCTGACTAAATCCACCAAATCAACAGCAGGCAGTAAGAAATGAAAGGATGGTGAAAGTTATTTGTCTTTTGGATTTACATACATTGGAAGTAGAGATGCTTCTGCTGCACAGTGTGTTGTGTGCAACAAAATACTAGCCATCAGTTCTCTGGTCCCTGCTAAACTTCAGCGGTATTTGATGCTGCATCTTATATGAGCATCCAGCTCTCCAGCATCATTCTTCATATTAAGAAGATTTGTAAACAAAAGATGCAAAAACACACTTCCCATCTTCCCATTTAAAAAATGCCAAGATGTGTATTTCCAATAGTATAATTGTCTGAGTTGTTGGGTTACTTACTTTTATTTTCAGTAGTTTTCTGTTATAAGAACAAATTTATAAAAACCAAAAAGTTAAAACGTATTTCCGTATCTTGCTTTGCATTTATTTTTCATAAAAATGTTTTTTAAAGCTTTAAGGAAAGATATCCTGTCTTAGACTGGAGGGACACTAACTGTCCTTTTCTCAATTATTACATTGATGTTTTGTGAAGGTTTTGTACTTAATTTTTTTATTTTTATAACTGAAAATATAAAATCAGACTATTGAGCATTGTGTGCAGCATTTTTTGGGTATAGGGTATATTTTCTGGGTATGAAAGTAGACATAATTTTCTCTATTTTGCACCCAAAATTTCCCCTACATTCCCATTATTTCAGAGTATTCCAGACCCCTCAAACCAGCATTTATAATTTATGGGTTCCATCAATATATTTCGAGCACAAAAGTGTTCCACTGTCAAATTAGTTTGGGAAACACTGTAGTATTAAATGGATAATTGTATAGTAACATTTTCAAAAAAATTGACAAATATAAATTGCTGTTTTCAATCAGATTTATAGACAGTCTGCTAGCAGTGCAAATTGTTAAACCATTTTCTTTTTTACTTGCAGAAAATAAAGCTATTGGTGTTATGAAACCAGGACACTGTTTCACCATAGAACCTATGATCAATGAAGGTAAGCCAAGTCAAATTTTCTCATTGTTGCATTTAAAAGAACATATACATATTAGGTGATATGAAGGTTGCAAGGTCAACAGATTCTTTATTTTTTGCTCTGTAACTTATATTAAAAGTTTGGTCGAGGACAACAAAACCAACACCCTCATTGTCTAGTTGACCTCTGTCATTTTTGTCTGTCTGCCCATCTTTCAATTGATGTATCGTAATTAAGCTGTCCACCATCTACAATTGCCAGGCTTGCACTTAGGGCATTCAGGATTAAAAGGTCAAAGGTCAACATCACTTTCACAGAAAGAAGAAAAATGGTTTCTGCACAGTATTTCTCCATCATCAGTGGTTACCAAACTTTGTGAATAACTTGCACTTGGAGCAAGGAATAATGCTACTGTTTTTGGGGCAAAAGATCAAAAATCAAGGACACTGACTGAAAATGAAAAATGGATTCCATAGAATAACTTGAGTTCTCCATTATCAGTGGTTACCAAACTTTGTGGATGGCTTGCACTTAGGATAAGGAAGCGTTCTGTTGATTTCGTGGTCAAAAGGTCATTGGTCAGAAAGGAATAAAAGTGTTTCCTGCACCATAACACTACATCACATACCTGGACCAAACTACCTACTTGCACATGGGATAAGAAAGAAGCCTGTCAGTTTTGCTGTCAAAATATCCAAGTCCAGAGTCATTGTTACTGTAAGATGAAAAATGATTTCCAACAGTAACATTAGTTCTACTTCACAGATGTGGACTAAACTTAATGGAAGACATACACTTGGGGTAAAGAAGTTGATTTGGGGTTAAAAGGTCAAAGGTCTAGGTTACTTTGATTGAGAAACAAGAGGTTTCTGCATAAAAATTCAGTTATTTTCATAGAGAAGTTTTACCATAAATTAGCAAATATAACACAGGTTATCCAAGTTTTAGTCTACAATGCACCCCCATTCTAATGTTTATTATATAGTAACGTTTTACATTTCAGCTAAAAAAAATTTTAAAGATAATATAATAACAAGAAGATAAGATCAGCATAATAAAATCAGCATCTTCAAGTTAATAAGTTACTAGTTTATGAAGAGCAGTAATGTTGTTGTTTGCTAAAGTCTCTCAACTGCCATAGATGGGTCTGATTCACTGTTGTAGTCAGTTTCAGAGCTACCATAGACAAGTCAACTTCCAGAAGAATTTTACATTTCCAGAATCCATTGCAAATAATAGCTGATGTTATTATCATTTATTGTAAAATGGGAAGATGTGTAGTTGATGCCCACAGGATTATTGGGGGGGGGGGGGGTTTTGCCTATTTTATTGATTTTAAATTACTGGTAACATATAGGCACAGCTTTGGTCATCCATTTAACATAGAGAGCATGTGTCATCATTGTGGAATGTTTGAGATGGCTCAAGGTGAGGAAACTAATTGTGAATTTGCCCAGTCTAGCTGAAATGGCTCTGCTGTGGTTCAGTGGTAAAATGAAAGGATGATTCTCCATTCCCCAGTACTTCATATGTTTATAATGAAAAAAGCCAACACAGATTTTGGTCGTTTATTATTCTTTTTTAAAACCTGTGGCTTATATACATCTGTGGGTAATATATTATTTACACACAACAGAAAACCTGCAGGCAATCCATGAGTGCGTGTTATACTTGGACTCGTGTTATGTCCACAAATTTACAGTAAACATTGAGCAGGCATAAAATGTGCCAGTCACAGTACTCGTGTCACATTCTGAAGTACAGTGATTGTCTTCCCAGATAAAGAATCTAAGAAAAAGAACAATTGTGTTTCCTCTTCAGAAATATCTCTGCAGTGGTAATAATGATGTTGTAAATCCAAATGTCTTGTAGAACTCAAGTCTACAATTAGAAAATAAGTTCCCATTCAGGCACTTCAAGAGAAGCAGTTAATCAGAAGTTTGGAATAGCAGGTTTTAATATTAACTTTGCTTGAACATGCCTCAAATAAAGATCTTAGGGACTGGAACAGGTACAATAAAGATGTTTAAAATGAACCTAATGTGACTTCCAAAAATTCTTTGTTGTACCATAATTCATATCTTCTATATACAGTAAAAATTGTTATGAACGACCTCTGCTATGTGTGACCACCTGTCATTTCCGACCACAATCATAATGCATGGATCGATTTTATTATATAAACGCTCAGTTGTGAGTGACCACCTACTGAGCGTGACATGTGACCACAGTGTCTTGGCAAAATATGCATTTTCACACAGCTATGAAAGACTGCAATTGCAAAAATGAGGATAAACTCCACCGACTTTTATTTAATCCAATGACTGCTTGTATGTTCTAATAAAAAAAAAAGAGGCTGGCTACCGGTAGCTGAAATTTTGTAGGTATGCTTTTAGTGTTTCATATTTTCTTTTGTAAACCAGACTAAAAGTACCTGTAGAGTATTCAGCACTTAACCTAGTTCCCAGCCATATCCAACTTAAATGAACAACCATCCATATCACGAGAACAGAGATAAACGCCACTGACCTTTATGTAATCATTTGTAACAATGATCGCTTGAATAGTAAAGATTGTTCTGATCAAAAACACTCATGAAAAGAAGAAAGAAAAAAAAGGGATTCTGACTACCCGGTTTGTATGTAGTGACAGATGGTACAGTCAATAAACTAGGCTAATATACATGCCACGAATTTTCCATTGTAGTGCCCAAATTAATGTAGTGGTCACTTATATTGTTTGTCCTTAGAGTTAATTGGTATTGCCTGCGGGTGAATAAGGTCTTTGTCTATTAAACCAGCAACTGAGAATTGTTTGAGGGATTCGACTGATAGTGTTAAAGGCTTGTGATGTTTGTTGTTTTTTTTTCCCCTTATGTTAGTTATTACATCCCAGTCACCAAGCTGTCATCAATTCAAGTTGGTGCCACCAGGTAGCACTTTTTGTTTATAGAGTTAATTCCTGTATGTCTTCTTTGAATTAAGCTGTTGACTTTTGTCTCTGAGTAAATTGTTGTGTTTCTGGATGAAATAACGGTTTCTTTTTATTTCATTAATTGTTAGATATGCAATGCACATGTATAAATTTATCATATTTTCCTAAAGCCTAGTCAAAACCGTCTGTACAGTCAATATTACAACTGAGCACCAATAATGTTGATACCTAGTACCTTAATAACAAGGGAAGAACCACCAGCTGAAATGAGACAAATTTTAAAGCAGAAGAAAATAATTATTGTAACTGAAAGAAATGAAAAAGAGCAGACCACTAGCAAAATAGTGGTTTAAATGTTGGTAAAACAAATTTAGGCTGTTATTAAGGAAAAGGAGTAATTCAGAAATGATTTCAAATGCTAATACATGTACATATGATGTTCAGATGTAAATGTGATTTCATGTTTAATGATAGAAGTATGTCTTTATTGCTATATAATTTTGTTTTTAGATGAATGCATACAATATTTTAGCAAGAACTATGAATAAAAAATAGAATATATATACAGTGATTGTAATTATGTTTCTTTAAATTGTTCTGAAACTGGACCTTGGAAACTGGTCTTTTTGTACAAACCTGTTATGAGAGACCACCTCTCTTGAGAGACCATTTTTTGTTGGCAGAAGGGGCGGTCTCTCATAACAGGTTTTACTGTATTAAGGTCATCATACATGTATTTGGGTATACAAGTCGACATTGTTCCAACAATGCATTCATGTTTCTTCTTCAAGTATGTTCCCAGATCACATTAACATTAGGGATATAAACCTACTACCTCCCAAATCGAAGACCTAATAAATAAAAAAAAAAACAATCATCTTTTCCATCTAATTCATATAGACAATGGGGCAATAACTCTTTTCATGACATTGTATGTGGCATCTCCCATGAATCCAAAGCCAGATTTGTGTTAAAGTTGAACCATCTATACAGGATTTTGGATTTATTTAGATTAATATTCCTTCCTAAGCAGGTGGTAAATATTATTTTCTGAGCTTTGAGAATATTTTAAACTTTCTCAGACTTGGCAATTTTTAGACTGCATTATACAACTCGCTATGATTGATGCATGTTGTTATTCATGGTTTCATGCACACTACCTATTACTTGCTCACCCATTTCGTAACATGTGTTCTCTTAGCATCTTATTAACATGCTATATTGTTAATTTACATGATTTTGTTGTGTTTTACTCATCATATCAGTGAAACCTGTTGTTGAAGGGTAATAAATGCAGCAGTTTGAAAGCACAGGAAGACACACATGTCATGCTTTCTTCGTACTAATATGTACTTCATCAGTATCATGCAGTGTCTGCATTATATGGTATTCATTAATTGAAACATTTTTGTTGTGTGTGTTGTTCTATCTTGTTGTTTCAGTGAAATCTGTCAACAAAATGTAAATAATGCAACAAGTTCAGGGTGAACGAAGATACACACAGATCATGCTTTCCATGTACAAATGTACTTCGTCAGTACCATGTATTTTTAAAAAATTAGTCCCACCCAAAACTTATGAGTACCAGAAAAATAGAGACGAGTCCATCAGCAGTAAATGATGCTGCTGTTGTTGTTGTAGGGTTTAACACCATTTTTCAGTACAAGATAGGCTATACATGGTGGCCAGTATAACTGGTGGAGGAAAAACCTTGGAAAACCCCAGGAAGAACCACCGACCCATGAGAAGCAGCTGGCAAGCTTTCTCATGTACCCACGTTAGCTGAGCCTGAGACTCGAACCCACGCAGACAGAGGTGAGACGGCAGAGATCCGGAATGGTGAGTGCTTTCGACCACTCGGCTACTCAGGGCACCGAAATGATGCTCTTATTAAATGGCATAATTTAATGGAGATATAACATACCTAAGGCTACAAGACATTACAAGGATCTTAGTGATAGATCTATCCATATCACTAGATTTACTGCTTCATATCTCTACAATTACAGAGATCTTAATGATAGATCCATCCCTCCAGCCATGCCTACAGTATGGTTGGTACCTTCTCCAACTGGACAACCGTCCATACATCTGGTAACCATGCTGGCCATACTCCAGGCAAAGCAGGCTTACAATTTCAGTTCAGTTAGAATTATTGAGATCTTTGAGATAGATCTGTCCATCTCACCTGGCATGAGACTAATCCAACAGATTATGATAGAGATTTTAGTGATAGATCTGTCCATCAAGCTATGCACATGGTATGGCCGGTACCAGCACAAGCCAGACTGCACTCTGCATGGCCAGCAACTGTGCTGGACATATTCTCAACAACCATCTATCCATACCGGTACAACAAAACCATCCAAAAGAACTTGCTTCTCCTTTATTCGCTGCTTATCCACAGTATTGGCCATGATTGATATAGAGAAGATGGTATTACATCATCATTGCCAAAAGGATGGTTTATCCTGAAACATGCCATCACCAATTATATTGAACTCCATGCAGTTTCTAGTCAAATTGAAGAGGGTGCAAAACATTGTTGCCATGTCTTCAATGATGGATTTGGTCTCTTGGAGATTTTCTGTCTGGCGGGAAAACTGGCTAACCAACAAGCCCGAGACTCAACTGCCAGAATTGCAGCTCACCATTCATTGGCAAATATATTGATTGCCACTGCCAATGATGACCTGACACACTGAGATGTGTGTTTGCACTCCATGATGCTTTATTTAACAAAAAAATTTCATGCTCTGGCCTTAAGGATGACTTTGACTTGTCATTGCTTGATTGGGGGCAAATTTGAAGAAGTTTGGAGGCAGGCAGCTCAAGAACTTCCCCTCCAACATGTCACTTCACCCATATCCTCATTTTAGAAACCAGCCACAGCTTATGGAAGGTAGGCAAGCCAAGCAAAGGGATCTTTGCTACATTCAAAGTGCCATTCAGATCTGAACCTTGTGCCAGCAGACAACAGCCAAACCAGTCTAGGGAACATTCTTACAGAGGAGGTAGAAACCAAGTTTCACCACCCCAAGTCTCCTGCCTCCTGCCACTGACTTACTACCCCCACTGCCCACAGACAGTCAGTGGGGGAAGGGGGCGAGCACTACTCCTACAATTATGATCACATTGGATCAACCTTCTGACACAAAACAGATGATTGATCTAAGTCATTTTGGAGAGGGTTCAGATTTCATTTATCCCACTTTATCCTCTTTCTTCCTCTCTCCTTCTGACAGATATGCCATCAGATTGGGAGGAGGACAAAATTGTTCAGCTCGAGATACAGTTGCTCATTGCCAAACAGTCTATGGAGTTTTGTGCAATAGGCACAATCTCTGGTTTTATTTAAGGCTTTTTCTCATCCAGAAGGCAAAGAGGAAGTTGAGACCGATTATCAACCAATACAGTCTACCATCAATATTCAAGATGGAGACAGCAAGGTCAATCTGTCTCTCCATCAGAACGGACGAGTATGCCATGAGTCTCGATCTAACAGATGCATATTTTCATGTCCATTTCCACCTTGCGTCACAAAAATTCCTTAGGTTTGCTTACCTTAACACGGTTTATCGGTTCAGAGTCCTACCTTTGGCCTCAATATCAGCCTTTTACCAACATTATGAATTGTTTCATTACCCAGTTCCAGTTGATCTCATCTACAATGGTGGCATTGTACTTGGAAGACATCCTCCAGAACACATGGTAAGTTTGATTCTGCTTCAAAGTAGGAATGATCTCCTTTCACTTTTGCATTTCCTAGCTTTCTTGTGAACTTGGATGAATCCAGTCTTCATCCATTCCATCATTTTGGCAACTTGGGAATGGAATTTCTCACCAGTTGCAATCGGGTATGGCTCTACAGCAGTCACATAACCTGGATCATAGAACTGGCAGAGTCCATTTCAAACATGACTTGGATTCAGTGAGAGAGTTCTTGCAATTCCTCAAATTAATCAATGCGGCAACAGGTTTGATTCCTCTTGGCTGTCTTTATGTGCCCCTTTCAGATGGTTTTGCTAGCTCAGAGACACTCATTCTTCAGACCCCTTGATCAACAAGTCATCACCATGCATGATGTCCAATCATTTCTGAGTCAGTGGCACATCCAGGGTTGGTTGATGTCATGAGTCCCTCAGGAGAAGCCCCTGGCAGAAATTAAAGTATGTTCCAAGTACATAAGATTGGTGTGATCACCTGTTGCCAAACTTTGCTATGGTCAGCAGCATGTCTCTGTACATCAGTCTTCTAAAAATGAAGGCTGTCTTCAATGCATTCCAACTCTGGAAGGATAGTCTCTCAAGAAAATGGTCCTCATTATGTCAGACAACTCTTTAGTGGTGACCTACCTCCTCAAACAAGGAGGCACCAAATCACTTGACCTGTGTGTTTTGATTTGGCAGTGTCTATGTTGGTGGGAAGAACTCAACATCAATGTAAAAAAATGTGACATATTAGTGACAGACTCTCTATCCAGGAACAGGAAGATCATTCACATTGAATGGTCTTGCCACCTGTCAGCCTTTCTTCCGATTAACTCACTTTTGAGGTATCTGATGATAGCCCTTTTTTGTGACACTGTGGAATCACAAATTGCCCACCTTCATCTCTCCAGTTCCAGACTCGGACACATGAGCCATTGATGCACTGTCATCAAGCTCAGAAATGTTCTGGTCTTCACTACCATCCCATGGTCTTAGTATTGAATATAATCCAGAAGTTCCAGGGTAAGATCTGTAAAATGATTCTGATAGACCCTCTCAGATGGAACAAATCCTGGATCACATATCTACTCAATCTAGCGATAGATATACCCAGGAAGAATCCGGCATAGCTGAATCTACTTAAACAGTCACAGTCACAAGTGTTCCACCCCTGCTTCACATGGCTCTTGTCTGAAAAGCCTTGTGGAATAAACACTTAAGACCATCTGTTATGGAGATAATCTTTTGAGCAAGAAGGCCCTCCACTCTGCAGGCTTATGAGGGAAAGTGGTGTGTGTTCTGGGAATAGTTACTGTCAGTGCGCAATCAAAGCATTGTTATACACTAACTTTCCACCATTTTAAGTTGAGACCAGCACACATACAAGACCCTGTTCGTGCTCTCAAGCACTACTTGAAATGCATGGTGGTAAGAGATGGCATGTGCAAATGACACTTTCTTCCAGTGAAAGCTGGAAAGCAAGATATCACTCTTCAAGCTCTATCTTTGAAGATGACGTGGGTTATATGCTTGGCATAGTATGAAGTCTCACAAGATCAGAGTCGCCTCATGAAGATTTCAGCTAATGAGATTATAGCAGTCTGTGCAAAAATCATGTTCAAATGCAACATTTTGATCCTAGACATAGTGGAAGTCATTGACTAACATGCAGAGTCAAGCTTTTATCTCAGAGATTTAGCTTTGCAGAGACAAACTCTGGATCTAGTGGGTCCTGCTATGGTGGTCCACATGACAACCAGACCCAGCTAAGAGTCAACACAGCCTATTAGCTTCACTGGATTTGCAAGCAAAATTTGTTGGTAACAAGATTTCATTATTATCTTAAACCGATAGAGGTCACAATCATGTGACCATAGGCTATGTTACGTATCAGTTAGGAGAACGGGTTATCATTCACATGGGGAATCCAGCAATAATCTCCTAGAGGATACCCGAGGTGGACATCAGATGTTTAGCATTCCCTCCTCCTATTACCTATTCTCCTAAAGTTAATTTGATCAGGGAACATATTTGAAGGAGAAAGCAGATTTATGAAGTAAATTATGTTTCACTGAGAATACTTACTCAATTATATTACTATATTACTTAGAAACCTTCCCAACCACCCCACCATGCGAGCATCCATGTTCCCATATTGATCAGCTCCGGTGGCCTAGTGGATAGAGCATCCGCCTCGGATGCGGGAGGTTGTGGGTTGATCCCCGGCCGAGTCATACCAAAGACTTACAAAAATGATACTAACAGCTGCCTCGCTTGGCGCTCAGCATTAAGAGGTTAGTGTTAGGACTGGTTGGCCTGGTGTCAGGATAATGTGACTGGGTGGGACATCATGCTACATGTCTACGGCATGATGCCCCAGTGCTGGACATCACTATAAACTGCCACACTGCAGACATCGTAGCGATATGACTGAAAAATTGTTAAAGCTACGTTAAAAATCCAAATCACACAATCACACAAAAACTGGTGACACCTGGTGGTGGAAAGGAGAGGTAATGGGCAAGAGTTATTGCCCTTTATATGGAGTAGACAGAACAGACAATTTTCATCTTTTTAGTAGGGCTTGAATAAGGAAGTAGTAGGCTTATATCCCCTAGATTAATGTGATCAGGTAAGTATTCCTCATGAAACATGATTTACTTTAAAAATTTTGCTTTCTCACACTAAGTATTTTATTGTATTAAGTATTTGGAACATGCATATAGCATTCAGGTCTCCTTACTTGTTAAGAATCCATAAATGGGAGACATACTGAAAATCTAAAAAAAAAATTTCCAATGGCAATTTTAATTAAAATGTGTACAGATAGACAAGTTTAACTTGATTTTGTAGAAAATATCAAAACAATTTTTGGAATGGATATTTCTATCAAGGAAAGGTCATGTCAAGAAAAATACAATTTTTTCAAATGAGAACATTCAGAGTTTTCATTGATAGGCACATCATTCGAGAACAAAAGATGACATTTCAGTATGGTGTGAAGTAAGTAGCTTCTGTAGACCCGAGCTTCCTAGTTCTAGATTAAAATGCTGATCAAAATTTAAAATTATATTTTTTGTCTCAAAAATGAAGCATTTTAGATTAATCTTTAAGCAAAAATAACACTTTTATAACCTTTTTTTGGGTTCTAGCATCTCACCAGTGTATGTCAACAAGTGCAACTTTCAACTTCTCATAAAAATCCACGAGACTAATTTTAATCAAATTTGATTTAGAGCATCCTGGCATAGAGGCATACGTTCATACAAATTACACTCATCATCGGTCAGATATAGCCTCTGTTGAAAAAATAGAAACAACCCTTAAACATCCTCTCCAGAACAACAGATTAGATGTGATAAAATCTGACATACTGGCATGAAGACCTTTCAGGTTTGTATGAATGACGCTGATCAGCCATTAAATTTGGCCATGATTACCAGCAAGAGAAAAACCTGTCCATTACCTGTCAACAATTACGTTCAGCTTCAGCAAATAAATCCTCCCAACCAATTTCAACCAAATTTGGCACAGGGCATCCCATCATTAAAGTCTTTAAAGTTTGTACAGAATGATGCTGATCAGTCTGCTCTACTGTAAAAATGTGGGTGCAATAATAAAAATAGAAAAGCCTTTAAGTGATTTCTTCTCTAAAATCGTAGAACAAAATTTGATTAAATTTGAAAGAAAGCATCCTGGCATGTGGACCTTACAAAAGTGCTGATCACCATCAAAATATTGACACTGTTACCAAATAGAAACACCTTGAAACTATTTCTCCCAAGACTGCTGAATAAAATTTAACCAAACATGGCAGAAAGCATCCTGGCATGAAGCCCTTTCAAATTTATTCAGATAATACCAATCAAATATGGCTAGAGTTGCTAAAAATTGAAAAACCCTTTGAATAACAACTTCTAACACACCAACAAACAGAATTTAATCAAATTTAATAGAAAGCATCATTGCATGAACAGATGATACTGATCTGCCATTAAATATGGTCATCATTACTAAAATAAAATGACAAGCCTTGAGAAAACTTCACAAAACCATTATATAGAATTGGACCAAACTTGACAAAAAGCATCCTTGCATTAAGACCTCACAAGCTTTTTAAATGATGCAGATCTGCCATCAGATATAGCCACTGTTACTAAAAGATAGCAAAAGCTTTAAACGACTTCGTTTCCAAAAAACCACTAAAAAAAATTGGACCAAACATGACAGAATCATGGATGAAGACCATTCAAGTTTGTGCAGAAGATGTCAAACTGCTGTAAGTTATGGCCACTGTTACTAAAAATAGGAGACAGCTCCAGTGGCCTAGGTGGTTAGAGCATCCGGCTCAGATGCAGGAGGTCATGGGTTATACCAAAGACACTTATAAAAATGGTACTAGCAGCTGTCTCCCTTGGCGCTCAGCATCAAGATTTTAGGACAGGGCAGCCTTGTGTTAGGATAATGTGAGTGGGCGAGACATAATGCCACATGTTTGCAGCATGATGCTTCAGGCTAAACATCACTATAAACTTCCTACTGCAGACATTGTATAGATATGACTCAGATTGTTAAAGCTATGTCAAAATTCCAAAGTATGCACACAAACACACACACACACACACACTAAAAATAGGAAAAGTATTAAACCTCTTCTCCAAAACTACTGAATAGAATTTAACCAAACTTGACAGTAAGCATGAAGTCCTTTACACATTGAGACAAATGTTGCCAAGATGCAGTCAAATATGGCTGCCACTAAAAAAATAGTTGGAAAGAAAAAAAAACTTCAATAACTTCTTCTAAATAACTATTTAAGAGAATTTATCTAAATTTGAAAGAAAGTGTTGTAGCTTGAACACCTGTCAGATTATACAAAAGATCCCATTCTGCAACAAAACAATGACTGCCATTAGTAAAAGTAGAAAAATATTTACCAACATTGACATTATTTGACAAGAATAGCCACTGTTTGCTATCACAGACATATTTTTAACACTATGTTTAGCTCAGTAAACAGAAACATCCATTCCAAATATAATTTTTGGGAAAAGTTCATATTCGTCTTTAACAGTATGAAGTCTGACATTATTTATTGTGTTTAAAAACATAAAAAATTACAGATGGAGCACCGAGTTAGTTGGAATGTATGAAACACTAGCCTACTGTAGTATAACTAGTATTTTGGTATAAACTGTGTTATTGATAGGTTTTCCTTGAAAGTTTTTAAAAAATATCACTTGTCTGGAATTGAGGTTTTCCTAGGTAAATATAAAACAAAGACGTTTCTGTTATATTTGATGTGAAACAGCTGGGCAAGTCACAAAGTACACTGTAATTTGTTTGGCTTGCAAAATTTTCAACTTGTTCTAGAATAACAGACTAGGGATCTTTTCAGCCCTATCATCATTTTAATCTAGAAAAGAGGCAAAATGTTATTCTTTCATTAATTCACAAATATGAGATGCAGTAGATATAATAAAAAAAAGGAATTAAGATATATCAGAATCGGGTTTGATTTATTCTTTTGGAAGTGGATGTAAGTAGAACCGATATTGATACTGAACTTTTTTCTACAACAGACTCTTCTTGAATTAAAAAAAACCCAACTAATTATTACATTGATGATGATCATAATATTTTAACTTATTCTGTTTGCACAAGATGCTGTCACTATTTCTCCTAACACTACATGGAGGATTGTCATTAAACTTTACTTACACATTCATCCCAAGATCTAGTTGGCCCAGAATGAAAATGGAATCAATCTAACCTCCAACATGGCCCCCAAGCAGCCATCTTGAAAGTCTTGTCATTGCTAATTCAGAATGTAAAGTTATATCAACATGGGATTTTCACCAGAAGACTTTGTACAAAGCTTAGTTGGTCGTAAATGAAAATGGTGCCCATCTTAATTTCCAGTATGGCCAACATGGTGGCCATCTTGAAAATCTTGTCACTGAACCTGCTGTATAGATGGTGATATTATCATGGTGTTTTCACCAAAAGACTTCTTGTAAAGCCTGGTTGTCCCTACATGAAATGGTGCCAATCTATATGGCCACCATGTCAGCCATCTTGTAAATCTTACAACTAACAATCTAGGATAGATAACATATCAACATGGTGTTTACACCAGATGACTTTTTATGAAGTCTAGTTGATCCTAAATGAAAATCATGTCAATCTTACATTCAGTATGACAACTATGATAGTCATTTTTGAAATGTTATCACGACTTCTTAATAAATGGTCGCATCATCATAGGGTTTTCACAAAAAGACTTCTTATAATGTCTAGTTTGTTGTAATGAAATTGGCACATTTTGAAATTCTTATCATGGGCCAGAAGAGCTAATAGAATGGGGTATTATCCATCATCATTCGACTCTGTTATCATTATTCTATTTAAACTATTTGGGTGCAAATTTTGCAGTCAATATGGCAGCCAGCGTGACAATTTTGTTACCACTACACCTCCAGCCTGGAAAGTCATATTGACATGTGGTTTTCACTGAAAGACTTTTTATGATGTCTTGTTGGTCTCAAGTGAAATTGGTGCTGATCCAGCATCTAGTATGGCCATCATGGCAGCTATCTTTCATAAACAAAAATTGGTGTTACGGCTGACATGATGGCCATCTGGAAAATCTTGTTTTTATTGCTCCTCCTGGATGGAAGGTCATATTGACATGGGATTTTCACCAGCAGCCCTCTATAATGTCTAATTGGCCCTAAATGAAAATAGTGATATCTGGTATCAAATGAGGCCATCTTGAAATCTTGTTATCACTACTCCTTCAGAATGGAAAGTCATATTGACATGAGGTTTTCACCAAAATACTGCTTGCGATATATAGTTGCCTCAAAATGAAAATGGTGCCAATATTACATCTAATATGCCCACAATGATGGCCATCTTGAAAACATATCACTTTGCCACCTGAATGGTTGTCATATTGATACAGACTTTTCACCAAAAGAAAACCAAAAAGATTTCTTGTGATGCCTAGTTAGTCCTAATTAAAAATTATGACCATACTATGCCACTTTGGTGGCCAGCTCAAAAATCTTGGTATTGTCCAAGAATATCAGAGATGGTTTCAGTTTGCTAAAAAAAAGAAAAGGTCCTGTCCTGGATTCCTGGAAATTTTTCAAGGCCAATAGATCATCAGTGCCTTCAAGGAACTTTTGTTATGAAGTCATTATAATGTGGATTTATTTTTGTTACCATTTTTTTGTGTTTATGGAACAAAATCACATTCTTCTGTATTTTAGACTTACTTTAGCTGTAGATGTGCCACTTGCAAATGTATTTATGATTTTCAATGTTGTTAAAGTCAAGATGTGCTACATCCATGAAATCTATGAAAATTGGATCCACGTGAACATTATATATACATAGAATTGAGTATCTTTGTGACATTAATTTTTTGTGTAAATTAATTTCCAGTCATTTAGTAAATAATCGTGTTTCTATAAATGTCACTACAGTTGTCACCAGTTTTCATAGGACACTAAATTGAAGATTATTTTTGCTCCTGAACGATTGGAGATTTTTGAAATAATATGTGTGCTTTGTAGGGTCATGGCGGGATGATATCTGGCCTGACAATTGGACAGCTGTGACAGAAGATGGAAAGAGATCAGCTCAGTTTGAACATACGCTGCTGGTGACAGAGACAGGGTGTGAGATTCTGACACAGAGAAATACGGGACAGCCTCATTTCATGGACTCTATGTATTAACTATCTCTGTTATCATTGGTCTATTTTTGTACATATTTTTCATAATTATGAAAAATAATGCAAAACTTGAGTGTTGTCTTTGATGATATCAGGTGTTGGTTGGTTGGTGACTGTGTGATGTTTGAGGTAGCTGAATGCTAAGTTTATTCAGTGCTTGATCAAGTAAATTTTTGTATTGATGCAACATGGCTGTCAAATTTTATATCGATGTGGACTGAATTCATAATGCTTGTTCTCTTGTTCTCCCATATGTTCCCATGGTTAGTGAAGTAAACTAAAATGATTAGATGATTGTATACTAGGAGCCAGAGTTACCAAATTTTTGACAAAGAGGTGGACTGGATTCATAATGCTTTTTCTTCCATATGTTACCATGGTTACTACAGAAAACTAAAATGATTGGAAGATTGTATGATAGGAGCTGGAGTGACCTCATCATGACATTTGAAATTAATATACTATAGTTCAAAAGGAAAAGAACAAACTTATTCAACAATAATGTATTCTGTGGAATATAAGTTTTACTATAATACAATAAACAACATTATTTTTGTCATCTGATAAAATATTTCAGCAGATTCTAATATTGTAGTATTAAGAAATGCAAATTTAAATATATCTTTCATAATATACCAAATATAGCCCTCAAAATCAGTTGCTACAACACAAGTGCCGATTATTCTATATGCTAAAGTAATGCATTTAATATTAATAATATAATTAAAGATATAAAAGCAACCATTTCCATCAATATTTCAGAGGGGAGAGTGTAGTTCATGTATAAGCTTACTCAGCAGCATTGACCAAGCACTGAATCTTAACTGGCATGTCAAAAGTATTAAATACATGAAGTTGGTAAAACTTTATTCATAAATAATCATCAGTCATTATTTAGAAAAAGTTAACTGTGTTCTTAAATCGACCCATGAAACTGAATAAGCCTGGACAGTTATAACCTATCAACACTACATGTTTATGTGAGAGACCAAAATCTCTGATTAATGTTTTCCTTTATGAAATGAACAGCTTTTATCAGTGAAATAAAAACTTGCCAAAGGAAAGAATACATTCATTCAGCCATTAAAGTTATTATGTTGGTGGAATGGTATGGACACTATAATGCAGTAATTTATTAAAACTAAATTATTTTTGTTATCTGATGTTATATTTCAGCAGACAGCATCTAACATCATTGTACAGTACACACATCATATTTTACAGATTGCACACTCAATCCAGTGGACACTGACAGAGAGGCAGGGAATTAAGTTCCCACTATGAGTAGTGGAAGTCCACACAGCCTGGCAAATTCTCCCCGCCCTCGACTAGTAGAAATCCTCTCAGTATAGTGGAAGTCCATCACTAATTTTATTGCAGCCATCATGGGTTTTCTGACACCCCTTGTCAATTCCATTGTATTTACACTGTAAGTTGATACACTTAAACAAACCGAGGAGGGGATCTCCGACACCATAAACCCAACCCTAGCAGGGGTCAGTTTTATACCTTTACCTGTACTTACATTTATTGGTGTATTTATAAATTAATGTGTCATAGTTTCTCTTTTATTTTCTTTCTATTTCCAAGACCCACGTTAAAGAAATTATTAAAAGCAATATTATAAAACTCGAAAAGAGATTACAAATGAACACTGTACTGTTTATATTAACACTTGAACATTATGACATGCACATCATAATTCTTTCTAACATTTATTCTACAAGAATAACATGGCATCATATGAAAATAAAAAAGATACATGAGCTATGCTTGAAAGAGATTTTATGGTACTTTTATCCATAATCTTTGAAAATAACATTGTTTGTGAGAGAGTATGACAATTTTTAAAATGCACTGAATTGACTGATGCACTCTATCAGTAGCCTTTCATGTCATGAACAAAGCGATTTCAGTTTTAAAAAAAAGTTTCTTTCGCTCCTCATTTTTTTTAATAAATGTACATGCATCACCAGGCACTGGCTGAGAAGTAACATTCTTTGAAGTCAGTTGCTACACTTCCTGCAGCTTCCTTCCTCGAGACAACAACAGCCAGTCAGGACAGTTCCTACATGTACCAACTACTGTTCAATGTTGCCCTTTGATGTGTCAGAATGTACATTAACTTTTGAATGAAAATATCACAACACCTCACACCTTAGAGCTAATATGAGGTTTGTTTGTGAAAAATAAATTTGGATGGAGAAACGCATTTGATGTTAAGTTCTCATAGTATCATCTACAGCTGGTCTTTAGCATTTAACTTCAATTTAGAAAAAAGTCTAATGGCCTTTTGTTCCACATCTAGACTTTGTTCTTTCATTTCTTAAAATCAGAATAAGCGTATTTGTTTCAGGCTGTATCCCATCCACTGTGTCTCTCTTTGTCTCCCAGCCTAAAAGCCCCTTTCCTATTCCTTAGGGTAATAAGCAAGTAGAGCAGAATCTTAAATGAATTATGGGAGTTATTAGTAGCTAGTGGTCAATATCGTGCTTTGATGTTTCAAAATAAACACTGTTGAATGTAAATATTTATTGTCACAAATTCAGACATTTTAATACCAAGGAGATATTAGTGATAAATTTTAAATGCACCAAATTCATCTACACGATATTCAAGGCTTCACTCTCTACGGCTGTTCATGCCATAAACCAAGTTATTTGTATGAAAAATGTTACTTTTTTGTCACATTTTTTGTGACTGTCTTCACCCACCAGCCAGGATTGACATTTTTACATTGAAGTCAGCCAATACACTTGTTAACAATGGCCTGTCAGGATGGTGTTGAGCTTCAATGTTATGTTTTAGCATCGATGTTACAAAGAGAAACAGTAAGTTCTGAATGAATATGTTTTTTGTTGTTTGTGGAAAAAGAATTTTTGACTTGTATTATTGACAGAGAAACATAATTTGGTTATCAGTTGGTTGCAGATCATGCAATAGACGTCTGTCCCAGCAGCACAAATCTATGACATGTTTACAGAAGCTATATCACACTATAATCTTAATTTTTTTAAACAAAAAAAATGCATCTTTCTTTGAAATGAAATGTGTTTTTTACATGTAAACACGAGAGATTATGAACCATAACTTTTAATTGATGTTGCACAGTTTTTTATCGCCAACATGGAAAAAGGCATCGATGCTTAAAGAGTATGCATTTTTTAAATGTGCTACATTTATCGTCAGTTTGAAATTTTTCTACAGACATTTCTAAATTTTGATTCCACTCTTTATTCAAAATAAGTAAATATATAAATTGCTGCTGAGCAATTCATTTTGTAGTTAATGAGAATTTATATAATTAATTGGGATGTTAAGCTGTTATTAGTGTGCTTTTCTTATTTTCTTATGGTATCGAATCAGGCCATAGTTAATTTAATAGATTGAATGTTGAATGAGTGAGCTTTACTGCAATAATCAAAGTGAACACTGTGACATTATTCATGACAACCTTAGAATTAATGGGAATGGTTCAGGATAAACAGGAAATAACAGCGATTTACAACCTTTGAAGCCAAAATCTTATGCACCTCCAGTTCAGAGTAGTAAATGAAGTTCTAAAGTCGTGAAAGATATGAAGCCACATTAATTGCAATTAGTACAATTAGAGATAAAATTTATAGCCTTGGCAAACACGTGGTTTAGCCATATTAGGTGATCTACAAGGCATTATTGATATATATGATGTGCTCATCTGATGTACAATACTGTACAAGTTAAACAACTGGGGAGGGGGGTGTGAACAAGAAACAATTCCACTTAAATAAAGTTAAATGAAACTAATGTACAAAACTGAAAGCTATTTTTATTGTGCAGCAAAAACAATCATTTCTATGGCAGATACCCATTTCATGACAAATTTTGTATAATTTTGGCTGAATTGCAAAAGATTATATGATGGATGTACTGGAGACATTTATACAATAAATTGAATTATTAACCCACTAGTAGTGTGCTTTACTTATTTTCTTATTTTCTATTGTTGAATCTGGTCATAATTAACAAGCATGAAGTTAGTGCTTCAGAAATTTAATTGATGGAAAGTCAAATGAGTGCACATTAACTGCATTAACATTCACAGCAACCCTAGAATTAATAGGAATGGCTCAAGATAAACATAAAATAATAGGGATTTACAACCTTCAAAGCCAAAGCCTCTTCCATTTCCAGTACACAGTAAACAAGCCATTAAATGAAAGAAGACCACTTTAATAACAATCAGTGCAATTAGAGAAAGATTTTATAGCCTTGGCAACACATGGTTTAGCCATTTGGGGCAATATACAAGGCATTTTTGTATATGGTTGGTTTATACATAATACAATGTAAACAAGGCAGAAAAAGAGGTATGAACAAGAAGAAATACCACTTGGATAAAGTTTATAAAGACAGACATACAAACCTTGAGGCTATTTATTTTACATTAAATACAATCTTATCTACCACAGATACCGATTTCACAACTAAGTTTGCATAATGGTAGCATTCACGATGAATTGCAAACAATGATGATGTGATGGATATCCATGAGAAATTTACTGCTACTGCAGTGATTGTCAAGTAGATTGAAAGAATGTAATGTACCAAATTTTCATCTGCATTCACTGCAAATAATACAAGTTTATCTCCTACCAAAAATATTTAAGTGATTACACTTTTTCATGACTTTCATCCATCCATTTGGTAATAATACACATAAGCTCATTAGATGACAAAACCAGCAATAATTGGTTATAGAATGCAGCATCTTGTGTTTTTTATAGCCTGTGTAAAAACAGTAGGTCAATGGTAAAAGTAAGCACATGTCTAGTTCCTGAGAAAATGAGTTGCATGGACATATATATTTGAGTTGCAAGTACTAAACAGGCTGGACCATAGTGTTCTCACACCATCCCATTTGTCTGTACACCCCTACCAATTATAAAAACAGAAGGCATCAAGGATATAAAAAATGAACTAAACTTAGTCATTTCATTCATTGATTTATAAGTTCTCACCTGATTGTTGCCATTGGGTCCCAGATACTATCAGCTTGTTGCTGTTTCGAATCAAACGGGAGATTCTATAGCAACACACACACAGTCACCATATTTGCATCGACCAGTCTATGTTTTCAAGCAAGAAATTTAATGTATTTCACTGTCTTTGAATATCTTAGTAATTCTGTACAATTTGGATTTACGTCTCTTTGAACACATGTATTCAAGAGTTCTTCCTATTTATTTGTTCCATTTTGTGTTAGAAATATTAAAACGAGGCATTGCAAATATTGGACACAGACAACACAGTTTTACTGAAATAGACCATTCTAGAAACCAGAAATGGACAGCGAGCAGTCTGTTGGCTTGTTTACAATAGGGGCTTCCATTTGCATTAAAATGTCAATAACTTGACAGTATTAGAGACCCCTTGGCAACAGTCAGGTTAGAAATTATAAAAATCAAAGAATGAAATGACTAAGTTTTGTGCATTTTTTATATCCTTGATGCTTTTCATTTTTAAAATTAGTAGAGGGTACAAAGAAATGGGTGGGTGAGTGAATACTATAGCAAAAGTTGCATACTGGATAGCGCTATGTATATTTCGTTGTGTGGGAACATGTTAAGCAAGCAATTTAAAAGTGACTCAGAATGAAACCTGCTAATATTTGCAAGTCATTTTTTTTTCTCCTTTTGTTTGTCCTTTTGTTTGTTTCCAAGCAGAATCTCTCTCTCTCTCTCTCTCTCTCTCTCTCTCTCTCTCATATTAAAATTACTATCATGACACTGTGTAAATCTTGTGAAACACCTAAATAGTTTTAGCATTCTTTGCTTGCAAATCTTTCTTCTTTCACAAACAGGTTATGTGATTGTGTTTTAGTGGGTGAGTCTTTGAATATTCAACTGCATTCTGTACAACTAAAAATGTGCATTTTGTACTGTATACTGCAGCTGAGCTGACAGGTAAGTTCCACATGATGTAGTGGACATCCATGATTACAACATTATATTGATGTGTCTTCTGCCTAGAGCAATACAATTTAATACATCTACTACAAGCCACGATGTGGACAATCCACAATGACTGCTATGTCCTGTCTGTGACAGACACAGTATGAAAAGGATTAAGGTCCACCATGGAAACATGGATTTTCTCTAAAACACAATGTATGTACTGTGTTACTACCAAACATGACCCCAAAAATGGGCACAAAACTGAAGGTCTCCCAAGCCAGGAATAAAGAAAGAAGAGTTGAGAAGTGGAAGCACTCAATGATACAATAATGCAGAATAAATAAAAAAATAGTGAAGAGATCAATATTTAAGTCAACACACAAAGAATGTGACAGAACTTTGGTTCATTTACATGTATATAATATAAAAAGAAAAATGTTATCCAAATCATCAGCTGCTGGTTCACAATAAAATCTTAAAGCTTATTTCAAATCTATCCTTGAGTAAAAATACTTGAGGCATTCATGCAGGTTCCAGCTGTATCCTGTCTTTCAGCATGGAACACATCAGCTGCCTGCCATGATAAATAGACCAGAGTAGAATGCATTCTCTGTAATATACCATTAGCGAAAATGTAAAGTAACCTTTTGAAATTTTCAAAAAAACACTATGAAATCCAGAGCTGTAGATAAATATGAAAATTAAACCCTGTAAACAAAATATATTTTCATGTGTAGAAGATGTAAAATTGGATTGAACATTGCTTCACACGCCTATTTGCAAGAACAAAATGTCTTTCATTATGAATATGAGAAACTTGTTCAAGTTCTGCTACAGTATTTACTTTTTTTTTATACCTGCCTAATCACTCTGGTCCCTTCTATAGTTAAATGTAAACATCCCCCCCCCATTTTTTAACTGCATTTAATTATGATAACTTTATTTGATTTAAAAAAGACAAAATAAGTATGCAAAATCTGAATGTTCCTTCCTATACTCCTTGTTAAGCAATTTGATTTTATTACCAGTAACTTCCTCAACAACTAGATGAGGAATTATGGCTGATCTGTTAATATTTGTGATGGTGAGTGATTGAATTAGAGTTGTTATAAGAGTTTAACATTTCCCCAACTGAAGATTAAGACCATCAGTGCTGACATGTATGATAGTATACTTAGACTGGATTAAGACCATTGGTGCCAATATGTATTTTACTATATTGAGACTGGATTAAAACCATTAGTGCCAACATGTATCT